>BCLX01000005.1:2617430-2636243 GCA_001602355.1 Yarrowia sp. JCM 30695
TGATGTTTGACTTAGGAGTAAAGTAAGGGCAATAATTGAGCCCAAAAAATGGGGTCACGACGAGATGGTCAAAATTCGGAAAAGTGTATCACACACAAACTGCCCGAAATTAGTATCAAAATGATGGTGATGTTTGATTTAAGGGTAAAGTGATGGTAATACTTGAGGCCAAAAAGTGGGGTCACGACGAGATGGTCAAAAGTGAAAATTCTGAAAAAATGACCTTTGCTCAAAATGCTCCAATTGCTCGGAAAATCGCAATTCCGTGGAGATCCCAGAATGGGTCAAATAGGAGCACAACTCAATCAACACTTAATGGATTTGAGCTAGCTTATTTGTAAACTACTACAAACGTTTCAATAAACGTTTCATCTCATACAAACTCTTCTACACTGTACCTCCAATAGCCTCAAAAGTGCATATTCAGTCACATATTCAGCGACGTCATAACTCACCCAGTTGACATCTTAGGGCAGCCGAATTGAGATTCTGCCAATTTTTTTGCGTTTTCATGTCATTACAGCTGTTTTCATCTCTATATGTGCTAACCTCGACCCCCAACACTCACCCCTAATTTCATACAATCAACATGCCCCAAAACCTCTCCACCTTAAGGTGGTGATGATTGATCTACGAGTAAGTAAGGTGAAAAATAGAAGCCCAAGAGTGGGGTCACGGCGAGATGGTCAAAATTCGAAAAAGCGAAAAAAACAAGTTGTGCTCAACATGTTTCAAATGCTCTGAAAATCGCAATTCTGTGGAGATCTCAGAGTGAGTTGAAAAGAGTCATAATTCCATCAATACTTGGTGAAATTGATCCAGCCCACCTTTGTCGCGCTCATTACATTTCAATAAATATTTTATCTCATACAACCCCAGCCCCAGAGTGCCTCCAATATGGTGTAATGGAGACACTCTTCACTGAGCCTTATAAGGCCTACACCAGTCATAAAACAGGGGTATAGTTTGATGAGCAAGAGAGATATTGATGAGAGAGTAATAATTAGCCCTTTGATACCCGTCACTTAGGCTTAATGACAGATCCCATGAGGTCAACTGACTTAAGCCTGCTGTGATACTCAAATGGTAAGACCACTGTTTCATGACTCTCTACAGTCTTGTAGATAATAACTACAAGTAATGTATTATGTGATGATATAAACTCTCTCAAAACCAGATTGCCTTAATACTTGGTGATCGATAGGCCCACGTAGGTAGTGGAGCTAAAGGGATCTTTTTCGAGGTATCCTCCTCAAGTTCTTTTTTAATAGAATCGTCGAGATACCATACCGACTTGAACTCTTTTCCAGCAGTCCTCAAAGTGTCATCTTCGTCGGGCATTAATAATTTTAATTCGTAACTTGCGAGGCTTCTCAGATACCACCAATCTGCCTCATACGCTTTTTGCCAGATGTAAAGAGCCTCTTTGAACGTCATCCTTGTGTTTTTACTGATTGTTTCCTCAATGATAAGCATGAGCTCTTCCAAATTAAAGGTTGTGCAGAAAGGAATCAGTTCTGCAGCGATATACATGTCCATGGCGAAAGGATGCTTGTAAAAGTGCTGAACGACAACTTGGAGAACGCAGAAAGGGTATTGTCTTTGTTCGTCAATCGGAAGAAGAAAAAGTTTTTCATACAGGCACTCAATGACAGATTTGTGCACAGGAATAACATAACCCTCTCGGCTTTGAAGACGAAAGTCTGGAGGTGAAGAGCATGCGATGTAATTGGGTAAGGTCAGTTTGTACTTCCTTTTGATATCCCTGAGTGTGTACCTTTTCCTGTTGACGTGTACCACTCTCAATCCTGACTCGTCATGTGATAACAAGTGGAACGCGAACCTGGTCCTCGGCTTGCTAGAGGTCTTGCACAGAAGCAGTCCTTTTCTGTACTCTATGAGTTTCAGTTTGAACCGCCTTTTCTTGGCAGTTGTATTGGCCCAGACGGTGACGGGGGTCTTGTTGTTGCGCATGATTTCAACTCCATTATCGTACCAAGCCGTGACACCGTAATAGACCTGGTCGTGGATGGTAGATGTCTTCTGGTGAGTGAGATAGACAGTATGGTCATTGTCAAAAGAAAGGCAGAGGTGTTCTCTCTTGCTCACCCAGTCCAGAAAATATTGGCGTGTCATGGTGAAGAGGTTGTTGAAGTTGAACTCGAAACAGCAGAATGATACTTGTATATTGTTGGAGAAATAAGATAGCACAGAGCCGCTTAGGGAATCAGGAAGGACTTAGAGTTCGGGTATCTACAAGTAATCTTATTGTTTCCTCTACCGGTAGGTATAGGTTATGGGTTGGATTTGTTAACTCAATTTGAGAATTATACGGTGTTTATGTTCTTTGCTCTTCTGTAGTTTCTCTTTTCATCTTTATGCTCCTATTGACCTTATGGATCGGACGAGCCTCGGCTGGAGACAAGACATTGGAAATAGATGAGAGTTGTAGAAAAAAGTAGACAGAAAAGGAGTTGTAGTACCATTACTGTACCCGCACTGAAAAAAACGCCCTATTATTGGAAGAGTCCTGTGTGATTTGATTCTGAAGGGTAGCTAAAGTTATGACATAAGGTATCAGGAAGGCATAAAGAAGGAAGTATGTCGAATGATAGAGCTCCATAGAGTTTGTACGCCATACTCTAGTGATGGTAGTTGGACAAAGTTATTTTCACTAGATTGGCTACCCGTAGATATCAGTTTATTACACGATTCTAATGTTGACCCTTATCACAAGAATGTGAAATTACACTCTAGGTACCAATGAACTATTGAACTGTAGATCGACTTCCCTGATACGCTAAAATTCGAATTCTTCTATGTTTCTCCTCTTTTTTTTGTTATACTTATTCCATTTCCTATTTGTGCTCCACAACTGTCTTCCTCACCTTAATTTCAAGCTACCACAACTCTCTCAATACTGACACTACTAAAGCAAGAGCTACACTTCAATAATACCCCTGTCTCAAGCTCCATTCTGATACTACTCATGTTGGTATTCGGGTTTTTTCATTTTTTTCGCTATATTACCCACTTCACCTTAATCTTCCAGCCACCACAACACACACGATAATAAAGCCACCAAGATTCAGACTTGACTATTGAATTATTCATGTCAAGATCATTTTTTTGATACTAATGATGACATTTTTACTTGTTAATTTGGAGTCTTCCTAGACCTTTTTAAATCAACTTGGAGGTTGGAACCGGGGAGCTGCACGTCCGTTCGAACCCCGGGATCTATATAATTACGTACAAGTAATTCAATTTCAGACAGGTTTGAACTGAGCCAAGCATCGAAAGCCGCCGGTTCGAGCCTCACTAAATTACGATTACGTAATACGTCAAATTGGGGGTTCGAACTGAGGGATATGAGAAGGACGTCGGTTCGAACCTCGGTATGTGCATTATTATGTAATTCAATTTCTGTGGAAATGGAAAGGCGTGGATTCGAATCCTGGAATGTGTGATAACAAAGGGTAAAATAATCAGATTATTCTCAATATCTGGGGCGACAAAAAGCACTAGGATTTCACTCCAGGGGGGCTGAATACCGGACAAATACTTTTATTGAAGTCTTATGCGCTGATGAGGTTTGAAGCTCAGATTGATTATTCAGACACTTGGATTAGATATGCACCTTCCGAGAATACGATTCAGCTGTAGCTTTTTTATAGCACCTTTCAGGGAGTTGTGGTTTCTTAGGCGCTCAGGATGGTACTCTGACAGCTGAAAGGAGAGTGATGGTTTGGAACAAGCATCTGCCCTAACAGGAATTGTTATTTGTTAGTTGTCAGCTTTTAAATGTTTGAATAACCGTTATTCGTTACGCTTCATTCCTACAAGTTGATTGAGACATTTCTTCTATAAAACCGGTAGTCAACATCCAAAAGATTTGATGAGCTAAACATATACCCTTCGAGCAACCGTCAGGGCACAAAAACTAGATTGCAAGTATGCCGTTACACTGCCCTATCTTTTTTGCCTCTACCCATATATATTCCTTCTATACTTCAACTCCTCCTAACTCACGATACCTTCCCCCTTCTGTGGGGTGTTGTGCATAATCTTGCATGACCTTAATTTGGCCGCTCCATGACTGATCACCTTATTTCGTCGCCTTCTTCTCCCTACCTTAAATCCGGTCCACCTTAATTTGACCACCTTATTTGTGTCCCTTTTGTGTCCTTTTGTGTCCACCTTGTTTTTTATCGCCACTCTGTTCTCTTCCTCTTACACAAACGGCACACACGGCACCACAACACAATGCAGCGTAATACACCACACCACGTCACTAAGAAGCAGCTTGTGAGTAAGACACAGACAAAAACAAGTACTGCTACTTCTATTACTAACACAGACACCACGTCACTCTCTCATCCTCATTACCTTACCCGTGTAATGGTCTCACAACAGGGAGGCACAACAGGTTGAAGCATTCTGTGACACTCACAGGGCTGCAGTCACTGCTCTTCAACAGCTCACTACAGACTCTCAACGTCTCCTCATGTCTGTGTCAAACACAAAACTGAAACACAAACCATGCCGCGGGCTCCGTACGGTCCCCAACTCACAGTCTTGATGTGGATGTGAGCAGGCCGCAGCCATGAGGACGTAGTCCGAGTGGCTGCAAAGGGTCTGCGACGTGTGACACAGATATGAAGCGTAGTTAAGTGTCTGTAGAGAGCTGGTTGGTGGAGCGGTGGACCCAATCCTCTGAGTGTCTCAGAACGCTAATCTTAAAGTGCTTCCAGTGGCTGACATCAAGTGATATTTGAAGCACTTCTTGCCCTGTCATTGTCTTTGACTCTGTGGCCCAGCGTCCTTGAAGCCAGTGACATCACAACTGTGCTCTGGTTATCCTTTCGATGTTCACCTCATTGTTCCCCATCTCCCAGTGTGGTGCAGCTTTGATTATTGGAACCTCCACATTCTCACTGCTCTTGATTGTGTTTCTTCTGATTGACAACCCCATCATCTCCGGCTCTCTACCCACAGCTCCTCTTGCTCCTGCCTATTTGAGACTCCTCTGCCAAGTCACAGGTGTCCTTCAAACGCCACAGCTTATTAGTCAGCAGCTTTATCTATCTTTTCCTTCCACAAGTGCTACTGAACCCCCCTACGCTTCACTTACTTTGGGGCCTCCTAGACCGACTGTCCTTGCGTCCTTAGGCTGGGGTTTGAAGGATTGAGAGGTTCCGCCAATGTCAGGGCTTCTGTTCTCAGTGCTGCACCGTTTGCTCCCCTGTTACGTAGCCATCCTGTTGCTATCTTCATTCTTGACTACTGGCTCTAGTTTCGATTATTGAGCCACTTAGCCCTCCTGTCTGTGGCTGAGGTGGCTGGTGCTGTCGGGCTACACTAGTCCCACAAGCCACGTCAAAAGACCTTTGTCGGGCACTAGCGCGTTTAGTGGAGCTTCGTTTGTCTCACCCGTGCTACTAGCTCATATCTTGTATTCTTTCCAACCCATGGCCATACACAGCTTCCCCTGTTGTGGTATTCTTCCAAGCAGAGGTCCAGACTCTATAGCTGTATGTTCAGACCTTGAGTCGTGGCGCTCTGTTAGCTTCTTGTTCATCTCCAGCTGAGTATGCAGTCTCATGTGTCGCACTGTGGCTCTTCTCTGGCCATATCTTGAGTGTTACATAGCTCTTTCTTTACTCTGACTGAGGGCATCCATGTTATCCGTATTTCTACATTTTGCGCTGTCCGACGAACCACCACCATTTTGCAGAATAAAGATGAGGCTTGCTCTTCTTGTCCGTGACCCTTCCCTTGTGGCACAAATCTTTGGCTCGATCCTATGAGCATGGTCTCTTGGTACTACACCTCATTAAATGAACCACCTTTGCTGCTCAGCTTGGCAACAAGACCTGGTCTACTTCCTTGATCACAACCATTGCTTCGTTATATGGAGATATTCTTGCACTCCACAGGTGACATCAAGACTCCTCAAAGCTGGTTCTCTCTACGCGCGCCACGAGCTCCCTTTCCCTCACTAGCTCTCGTGCTTAGTCTACATCTCACACTGCTTGGCTAGCCACGCATTGCTATTTTCTGCCTCGATTCTTGATCTACTTCTTCCATTAGTAAGCATGGCCTCTTGTCGTTCTTGTACTATCACGAACCACCATTGCTGTGCAGCTGTGGGACTTGTCTTGTTCTACTTTACTGTCACGAACCACACCTTGCTACAAGTACGTAATGCTTTGGTTCTGATCTACGTGTCCCACGAGCTCGCTGTGCTCACTCGTTTCCGTGGTTCTACTACGTGTCCCACGACTTTGCTACGCTCAGTCGTTTCCGTGTACAGTACAACACCACCATTGCCTCGCAATGCTGGTTCGTCTACGTGTCCCGCGGGCTCGCTTTGCTCACCCGCTTCCGTCTTTTGATACCTTACTATATACACGTTGAGGTACACTTTGCTAGTTGAAAGCCGTTTTAAGCCGAATGCAATGTTGAACAGATCGAATAAATAAGCACGTTGAGTGCTGTTAGTGTTGAAAAGAGGAGTCACAGACTCAGAGGTCTTGGAAGAGCTCGAAAATGCCGTTCGAGTCGTGGAAGTCGTTGTGGACAATGTTGACCAGGTACCAGTTGTTGAAAATGTCGTCGAGGAACTTTCTGGAGTCCGAGTCAGCGGGGTAGCACTTTGCCCACTCGGAGCCCAGTCGGAACGCCTCCTCCTTCCACGCCAGGAAGGAGATTTTCTCGACAATGGTGGGCTGGATGACCTCCTTGCCGGGGTAGATACCCCAGGTGACGGCGTTGGGGCCTCCGGGAGCGTTGGTCTGCAGATCGCCGTTCTTGCTCACGGCGTAGAAGGTGATGTCCGACTGGTGCTCGAGCTTGGCCACGAGCTTGGCGGCGATCTCGGGCGTCACCAGCAACTCCAGGTACGCCTTTTGGTAGACGTAGCCGTTCTTGGGGCCCCAGCCGTGGACCGGGTGGGTGGATTTGGCTCCGTTGACGGCGGGCTGCGAGTTGATGGTCAGAATACCGCGGTTGTTGAGCTCGAGAATCTGGGGCTTGATGGTCTCGATCTCGTTGGAGATGGGCACGTCGGACCAGGGCAGGGACGCGAGCTTGCCGTTGAGGTAGTTGACGAGCAGCGTCTTGAGGTCGTCCACGCTCTTGGGCTCTCCCCACAGCTCGAGCACCTTCTGGGGCGACTGTCTCAGCAGCACGCCGTACGTCTCCAGCTCGCCGAACGCAGGCGACCGCGAGTCTCCCCATCGGCCGTTGGGGAACTCGTCCCAGTCCTGGGTTCGGGCCACGTAGCTCTGCTTTCGGTTTTTCCAGAAAATCGGCCGCACAGACTCGTCCTGCCGTCCCAGGGCCAGGGAAGGTCTCCAGGGCAGAGGAGCGACTGCCGAGTCCTGGGCGGGAAGGTTCAGCCGGTCCAGAACCATCACCGTGGCCTTTTCCAGGTTCATGGTGTAGAAATGGAGGTGTTTGATTTTGCCCGAATCGAGCATCTTCTGGCACATGTCGGCCACGAGCTGGGTGCCGAGCTCTCGCACACGCATGTCATCGTCCTTGACGGGCTCCAGCTTGTCCAGAAAGTCCTGGGGAATCTGGATCTGGCACCAGTTGGCACGTCGCATGAAGGACGCGTACGTGGAGATGGGCATGATGCCGGGGATGATGGGCACGTTGATGCCCTTGGCTCGGCACTTGTCGACCCACTTGAGAAAGTTGTCCGTGTCGTAGAACATCTGGGTGACAATGAAGGTTCCGCCAGCATCCACCTTCTCCTTGAGATGGTCAATGAGCACGTCGACATCGGGCTCCTCGGGAGTACCTTCGGGGTAGGCTGCAACGCCAATGTCAAAGTAGTCGCCGTACTTGGACTTGATGTACTTGACGAGATCCTTGGCGTACCGGAATCCGCCGTCGACAGCCTCCCATTTCTCGGATTCCACAGGAGGATCGCCTCGAAGCGCCAAAATGTTCTGACAGCCGCCGTCGAAAGCGGATTGCAGAGCATTCTCGACCAACTGCTTGGGCATGCCGGTACAGGTCAAGTGCATGCAAGTTTCGAGTCCAAGGGCAGACTGAGCGGTGGCTACCATCTCGTTGGTCAGGTTGGAAAGACGTCCACCGGCGTTCCACGTAATGTCGATGAACTGGGGGCCCAATTGGTACATTCGGTCCATACGGTCGTACAGGTTCTGGACTCCCTGGGACGTCTTGGGGACGAAAAACTCGAACGAAAACGTCGGAGACGAGTCCCCAGCATGGGCTTTCTGCAATTTGTCCGAGATTTTCATGGTGGTGTGGAGGAGGGAAGATGGATAGATCAAGAAGATGACTCGGATTCAGGGTTGGGGGAACGTTATTCAGGACGACGGTGCGTAGCAGCGTCGTCCAAAGCCTACGGTGGAGTGAAAAACGTGGCACTACAAGTACGAAGTACGGATAGTCACAGAGAACCTGGCGGTTTTCCTTTTTTTGCAAGTGTTGGACGTGGTGTGGACGTGCTTTGAACACAGTGATTTCACCCTTTCAACGGCCCGATATCGGCGTTTTGGATTTGGCAGGAATAGGAGGTGTCATGTGACCGGAAAGTACTTGGGTGTTTTTCTATGGTGTAGTAACACGTGACTATAGCACGTTTTCTCGACTGCATTATACCCTCGTCTTCCACGTTCCTCACTACCGTCTCCGTTGTGCAGTCCACCTGCACCCCATTCAGTCATACAGAAACACATGCAGCGAGTGCAGAAAATGCGAGATAGTCGGCAGCCAATCAGAGGGGGGTGGGGGGTCCGTGGGTTGGCTAGAGGAGGTTGGGGGTTCGATTTGGGGGGGTGCAGATTTTGGGGAGGCGATAAATAGGTGTAAAAAAGGGTATCTGAGCTATTTGCAGTAGTTTGAATTGTTTATATAGGTTTCGCTATTTTCGGGTAAATATTTTGAGGGCTGAAATTATGTGGGGCAGGTTGGTGTGAAAGTTCAAGGTGCAATGTGAAAGTGTGATGCAAGGTGGGGTGAAGAGGAGGTGGAATTTTGAAAATTTTGATGAAGGCGGAAAATAGGGGAAAGTGGGAAGTGGTGAAGTGACAGGGTAGGGATTGGAGCAATGGTGAAAGGAGTGGTTTTTAGTGTGTTTTGGGGGGAGTGTGGGGGTTATGGTTGTAGTTGAGTTTAGTTGGGTGGATAAGTGTATGCCGAGTAGGTTGTTGGGAAATTAATTGACGTGATAACTTTATTTAGTTGGCCTGTGCAACAATTCTGTCACACTGCCCTCAACCTCCTTTAGATCATAGAATCGTCACCACAATAGCTGGAATTACACGAGCTATAACAGTCAAAAGTTACCTTTCTAATATCCCTGGAAACTCTAGTCTCATGTCTCCACCTCACTTACATCTCTCAGAATGATCGTACTAAGCAGACCCCCACAAGACTGCTAAGATACGTGATATCTTAGGCACAAAGAAGGCTTATAGAAACCAACAAAAACTGTCTATAACTTCAGTCGCAACTCTCTAGACTCCCAAATGCTCAACCTCCCACCTCCTCTACTTCTCTCATAATAGTACTTACCAAGTACAAGTATACAGCATAAGCAGTCTAGAGAGTGCAATACTACAGCTATGACAACCAAAATTAAACCATTCAACTCCTCTCACCTTCCCTAATCCACTGGTACCATTCTCACTCTTCCATCTCCCATACTCCCCTCACAGTAACAACACTCAGTAAAACCCACACCAAAAACACAACACCCTCTGTCTCAACACACAAAGCCCCTACGCCAAATCGAAAAACATCCCTATGATCCCCCACTTCTACTCCCCCCACCCCCAACTCCCCAATCCCCCACCTCTCACCCATCTCCCACAAATCACAATCCCATCACTATCTTCACAGCCCCACAACTTCCCTAATACCCACCCCACTACCCTCCCTCAACCACCATTCGTCTCCCCCCAACCCCCCTCTATCCACCCATACCCTACTCTTTCCTACATCCCCCTTCCCCACTCTTGCTTACACTACACGCTCAAACACCTCAACCTCGGCTATCAAATTTCATCTCCCAGCTGCCACGTGACCTATAGCCGTACCTACATGTCTACTTATGCAGTCTCAAACCCTGCGCCAGGGGAGCTCTAGCCTGAAGCCCTATTCCAGAGCCCTAATCCACAATACTAACCCACAACCCTTACCCTAGACCACAACCCACAGAAATACCCGCTTACCCCGTTTCCACGTGACCTCCTCCACTCCATCTCCCTCCACCATCTCCTCTATCAATGTCGCATATGCGCTCAAACTGCAAACCTTAAACTGCAAAACCTTATTTTGAGGTGATAAGAAAATACTAGTGGCTAAAATATGACCTGTCAAGTCATCGGAGATGCATGTGACTTGTCGAGTGTGAGATATTATTCCTGAAACAGTGCTTATGTAATCATATAAAAAGATATGTCCGTTTACCCCTCTTTAGCTCATCACGTGACTCATATCGTCATTGGAGATAATCCCGCAGTCTACCACACATTGAGTTTATCGTGCGAGGCAGTACCACCATCTTTCATCCTTGTTACACAAACCGCGGTCGACTTTTTTACATCACTGGAAAACGGACAAAGACGGGACTTTTCATCACGTGACTTGAAATTACTGCGTCACGTGACCTACCAGCTACTACGCACAACCTCTTCCCTCGACTCTTTGGCGCTCTACATAGACTTCGCCAAGACTTTGACCGACTTTGACAGGTGAACGAGATTCACAGCTTTCCACGACTCACGTGACTTAAAGGAAGGCGGGATTGTGATTCACGTGACTTGAATTTGCACGTGACAGAAAATCCGCCTTTGATTGTGAAATTTGAGCGTTTTTCGACAACAACTTGGTTCGACGACAATCTCTTCAAACTTGATCGGATTTTGAGATTTCAGATTGAGACTTTGATCACGTGATCTGACCGACGAGAGTGGTTGATTTTGATCATACGAAACAGGTGGACTTGATATCGGATTTTTCGCGGCCGTTTACGACTTCTACGAAGTGAAAATCGATTTCATCAGATCTCGACGAGGAAAAGACATACAGCAACTGGAAGTCATTGAACAGGCTTGTTACGACCCCTTATTATCGCTGTCTGACGCTCAATCTTGCAGCATTCTTAGTCATCGACTTATTGGACATTCTCCCTATTGAGCTTTTTTCTCACAGAATCTGACTGAGAAGGGATACAGCGACGAGAAGCTGAAATCCTAACTCGCACGACCTTTGTGATTCGATTGGTGGTATTCTTGAGAGAATTTGAAGAAAACCTGATTTTTGAGAAGAAAAATTCAAACCTCAACAAAACACCCCTTTAAGAGAACACCGAGAACTTCTTTGAAACACTACCGACAACCTTCATACTTTCACACGGCAATATCCTCCCCCCTCCCCCCATCATGACCGCATCTACCACGCCCAGCATTCCTATTCCCGCTTCTTCGGTGAAAACCCCGCACACGACGACTCAGGTCGAGAACTCGCCGCTTTTTCCGGCGCATTTTTCGCACGAAGCGAAAGACATTTCGTCGTCCGGCTCTGTGGCTATCGGCATTGTGTTGGCCGAGAAAAACCTGTTTGTTCACGGTTTTGATCACCATGAACAGGAGCAACAGCCTCCTGCCCTACTGCGAGGTTCTCTCATTGTCAAAGTCTCCAAGAGCACGAAAATCAAGTCGATCAACCTCTCTTTCCGTGGAATCGCCCGTACCGAGTGGCCTGAAGGAATTCCTCCGAAAAAAGTCGACACTTTTGAGCAGAAAGACCTCCATTCCCACGTATGGCCTTTTTTCAACAGCTCCTTCCCCATGGCCGAGTTTTCCTCTGGAGCTCATATTGTGCGATCCAACCATCTCCACGACCATCCCCTGACCCGCAGCTCGACGCACGGAAGCACCACTTCTCTAGGAGAGCTGGATGAGTCTCACGACGAAGACGACCACCACGAGACACATATCATCAAAGGACTGGCTAACAAGCTGAGACGAGCTGCCAGCCCTTCCCCCGTGTTCCGCAACCGGTCCAAGAGCCCGTCACGTGCTTCCAAGGAAATGTCACGTGCCAAAACGGATTCTGTGGACCTTCCTAGAAGCAACACTGCGTCCTCGACAAACTCGACTTCTGAACCCACAGAGAAAGATGTCCACACCAAAGGATATCGGCTGTTTCCGCCGGGCGAATATGTCTACAATTTCGAACTTCCAATCCAGGCTTCTCTTCCAGAGACGATTTCTGCGGCGTTTGGATCTGTGAGCTATACTTTGGAAGCTTCGATTGAACGACCTGGAGCTTTCCGGTCGAATTTGGTCGGAAAAAAAGAAGTCAGACTCATTAGAGCCCCCGCCGATCAGTCCCAGGAAGTCACAGAACCCATTGTCATCTCCAGACACTGGGAAGACCAGCTTCATTACGATATTGTCATTGGCGGAAAAAGTATTCCCATTGGTACAAAAATGCAGGTGGCCTTCAAGCTGACTCCTCTAGCCAAGGTCCGGTGCCACCGCATCCGAATCTACATTTCCGAGAATATTGACTATTATTGTCGAAAAATGAAAATCCACCGAGTCGAGCCTGCTCGCAAGTACCTTGTCTTCGAACACAAGCCCGATGGAGGTATCCAGGACTCGCTTTTGCCGAATTTGGACGGAGTTCAGGAGCTTATGGCTGGTGGAGCAACGGAACTCGAGTTTGACGTGGTGATTCCGGAAAAAGTCGGCCGAGACAAGAAGGAGAGACTGCATCCCAACACGTCGTTCAAAAACATCAAGGTGCACCATTGGATCAAGGTGGTGATGCGGCTGAGCAAGATTGACCCTGAGAACCCGGAAAAGCGGAAGCATTTTGAAATCAGTATCGATTCTCCGTTCCATTTACTCGACTCTCGATGTACTGGAGCTAACGTTTCTCTTCCGGCTTACCCTGCAGGAAGAAGACCCAGTCGACCGATTTCTGTCGTTTCCAATGACGTGCCTCGACCGATTCACTTCATTCGACAACCCTCCATTGCTCCTCCTCCGTTTGACGCTGATGAAGCTCCTCCACAGCTCGCTGAACCTCCCTCGTACGATACTGCTGATGGAGGTACCTACCAGGAACGATTTTCGCAGTACCAGCGAAGTAGAGGCCGTCAGGCGTCGCAGATCAGTCTCACGCCGTCCACAGCACCTTCCATGGACTTGTCCACGTCCCAGTTCAACAGAAACGACAATTCTCAGTCAAACATCAACCCCAGAGAGTCGTCTGCTGCTCTGCTCAGAAGAGCGTCTCAAACGTCGGTCAACGTGCTAGCAACTACTCCCCCTGCCGTCTCACACATTGGAAGACACGCTTCCGTCGCTTCTTCGTCTTCTTCCGTGGATATCACAAACCAGGGAGGAGGAGGCATGTTCCGAAACTACGATATGGGCCGTGCCACGGAAGCTGCAGTCAGAGAAGCCCCGCATGAGGAAGACGAACACGACCCGGATGACCCACTGTCAGCACCCTCCTCGTCACGTGACCCTACCCATGCACATGATATCACGCCTCTGGAGGGTTCTGATAGTGACACCAATTCGCACCTTACTGCCAGTCCTTCTTCGACGTCCCTCGCGTCCAGTTATTACCAGAGAAGACTGGAAACGGGTTCCATTTGTTCGGATAGGTTGCTGGACGACGATGGAGTGGAGGACAATGTTCATGATCTGGCTGAGAGTGCGTCAAGACTGAGTCTCGGAGAGTTTTAGATAGTTAATTAAAATTGAATATAGGAGTGAGGGGTATGTAAATGGAGGGGAAAGTGAGGGGAAGAAGGTGGTGTAGTTGGTTTTATTGTGGTGTTGGTATTAGGGGAGTTGTGGGGGTTTGAAATTAAGGTGACGGGTGGTTGTAGAAAAATATAATAATGGCATGAGTAGTATCAAAAGAGAGAGGGGAATGAGGGGGCTATGGTGGTGTAACAATGGTGTTTGTAGCGTGAGTATTGGAGGAATTGTGGAGGTTCAAAAATTAAGGTGAAGGTCACAAAGAGAAAAATTGGGAAAACTGGAAAAATTGGAAAGATTCGTATCAAATTGGAGCTGTAAATGAGGGGGTTTACATGGTATAAAGCTCGTATTTGTAGCTTGGATATTTTAAGAGCTGTGCTGGCTTGAAAATTAAGGTGAAGTTACACAAAGAAAAATTGGGAATTTTTGAAATATTTGCAATATTGGTGTCAAAATAAAGGTAAATACGAGGGGGTCAAGAAAGTGCAGTTCATGTTTTGGTAGCATTAGTGCTGAGGGAGTTGTTGTGTTTGGAAAATTAAGGTGAAGCCGCAAAAGAAAAAAAATTGGGAAATTTTAAAATATTTCCAATATTGGTATCAAAATGGAAAGGGGAGTCAGAGGGTCTTGATTGTGTAAACATCGTCTTTGTAGCTTAAATATTGTAAGTGTTGTGCTGGATTGAAATTTAAGGTGAAGTTACAAAGAAAAAAAAACTTGGAAAATTTCGAGATTTTTGCAAGATTGGTATCAAAATGAAGCTAACGTTAAGGGGGTTAAGAAAATGTAGCTAATGTTTCTGTAGCACTAGTTTTGAGGGAGTTGTGGTGTATCGAAAATTAAGGTGAAGTAGGTTGTAGAAATATAAAAGTGAGAAAGCTTTCAATACCGGCATTACTAGTATCAAAATAAATGTTAGACTGATGGGGTTATGGCTGTGAAGTTTCTGTGGCTATGGCATTGGTATTGGAGGTTTGGTGGGGACTTGAAAATCAAGGTGAGGCAGGAAGAACAAGAAATAGAATCTGACCAAGTGTCAAGTATTAGTAGTATCAAAATGGAGCTGGGGGAAGGCTGATTATGCATGTTTAGTTCTTGGAACTATGGCGCTGGTATTCGTGGAGTTGTAATGGCTGGAAGATTAAGGTGAAGAGAACACAAAATGAATGGAAGAATTGGGAAGTCTTTTAGTTATAACAATATTGGTATCAACGTCTTGAGTGTGACGAGGCGATTCAAGTGGTGTAGTCTTTTATTAAGCAGCCCTGAAATAGAGGAAGTTGTGGAGGGTTGGAGATTAAGGTGAAGAGGACATTTCAATTAAAAACTGAGAAAAGATCGAATTTTGGTATAACCGGTATCAAAGTAATGCTCAAAAAGGATCTGTTTGTAAGGGTTAGTTCCTGATTTTGTGGCTCTGAGACTGATGAAGTTAGGATGGTTTGTAGATTAAGGTGGTGTATTTGTATAGGGTGATTCGAGTAGCTCAGAGAAGTCCCATGAATAGCTTTTACTGTACATTTCTAATCTAATCTATAAAGGTCAGATTTGGCAATCTAATCTAATCTATTGATTGCCAAATCTGACCTTTATTATCGACTATCATATACAAAAAAGAGCCATGTCCTACGCTTCGGTCGCTTACGAGCGGAATAAAACTGCAGCATGTAAAAAAGGCGTACCTGTCGACAATCAATGACTGAACCAAAGTCCTGAGACGTTCCAATTTATCGCTTATATAATCAAGGTTACCCGGCTTACTTAATAAAGCTTAAAACTCACCTAAAGTGATTACATAGCGCTTACTTGCTGATGTAATCAGGTGATGATTTTAAGCTATTGGAAAAAGTGCTGAACAATCTGTTGAGTAAGTGAGGGATTTGGCAAGACATATTGATTATGTATCTGAATGACAATAAAAGACTTCGCCTCCATTTTTTGTGGAACAGGCCAGAGTTTGCAACTAGTTTCGGAGTAATCAGTTGAGAGTTTGTGGTGATACACTGATTTCGTCTTAATCCCCAGAAATGTTGAGTAAAAATAAGCTATAGGTCTGAATCTGTTGGGTAAATGAGGGATTTAACCTGGCACCCGGAATATTACACGTGCTTTCAGAGAAAACCTCCCTCTTGAACAGTGAGCTTCTGTGGTCATGATGGTACAATTTACTTCACTATTACTTGATAATTTTCAGGTTTGTGTCGATTTACGCACAAGAACCTAATTAACGCTTTAGTTGGTTTATTTTTAGATCTTGGCAAATTGTTGAGCAACCTTATTTCTAAAATGGGCCCATTTTCTCACGCCACCCAACAAATCAGGCCATTTTCTCTATGGCTTATTCTCGTTGAGTGGTTCTGTATTTTTGAATGGGGTATTTCTGGCTTTAGTGTTGATTATGCAGGGACAGATGAGAYAAGAAACTTTAGAATTGATCGTGAGGAACTGTGAAACAAGATCCCGTTATGATGGCGGTTCAATTCCTGCTTGTACATGAAATTTCGACGATTCTCTCGACAGATCTATAAATAGCAATCATATAGCTTAAGTAAAGGTCTCTACAGTAGATATTTACAAGTACAGTTCTAACACCTAGATGTTTGCCCAACTTTAATTTACATGCACCACCGAGCAAAACGGCGGTTCTTCAAGTCGCTGTAACGTGATTAATAAGCACTATATATAATCAATTTTTGTATCAATATATTCGTGAGAAACCGCGCTATACGATCAAAGTTATACGAGATCCCCAGACGTCCTAATACTTAGTGTGGTATCCTTTCGCTGCCATGCACGCTGCGATACGAGCTGGCATACTCTTGACTAATGACTCGAAGATAGAATCAGGAATACTTTCCCAGGCGTCGCGCAAAGCTTTGATTAGGTTAGCCCTGTTCTTTTGCCGAGTGACCAGAAGCATTCCAGACTTCGGGCGCCATTTTTGAGGTCCTATCTTTGAGTATTGCCCATGCATGTTCGATGGGATTCAAGTCTGGGGAGTAGGGRGGCCAATCGATGACATCGATTCCTTTCTCAGCAAGGTAATCAGTGATAATCTTTGCTGTATGGATGGGCGCRTTGTCCTGCATAAAAATTAGCCCCGGTATGTGGTGTTTAATGAGCATTTTCTTGAGAAGTTCTTTATATAACTTTGACGTGACACCGCCTCTCTTTGAAGTCTTGTCTAGGGGCACAACGAAGAGTTCCGAGCGTTTATTTTTTCCCCAGAACATGACAGATACCATAACTTTCATCCCCTTCGATTTCCGGTATGTCACGACGTTTTCCCGTTTGTATCTCTCGTTTCGTTTGGCATATGTCCACACCCTCCTGGTGCTGATACCCCGCTCCACAGAACACTCATCACTCCACATGACTTTTCTCCACCGTGCGACGGTCCGATGAGCTCGTTTTTTGCACCAGGCCAGCCGAACCGCTGCCTGTTTCTCTGAGAGCTCTGGTCGTTTCTTTGCGGGCCGATTATATAGCTCTAGCGTCTTCGCARTGCCCCTGACTGTTTTCCTGCACATGTTGAGTCCTGTGGCCTCAACGCGCTCCTCATGGGTGGCCTGAGGATATTTTTTCAGATGTAAGGCCATAGCACGACGATCCCGGTCGTTATACACGGGATGGCCCCTTGGGCGCGGTAATGACTGGTGGTTAACACGGAGATGCTGGCGATTCAAAGTGTAGCGTATAGTTGACTTCGGCAATCCGGTCAGTTCCTGAATTTTAGAGCGAGGTGCTCCCACCCTAGCCAWGGCGCAGACCTCGGCTCTTTCGACAGGGGTTAATTCACGTCTCCTTCTAGGAACATTGACATCAACTGGGCCGAAAGGCACACGTTGAGGTGGCATACCGTCGGATTGAAATCTGTGGTGAAACGCGTTAAATTAATTAAAGTTGAAATTTGTTAACTACAGTACAGTACCGGTATGCAGGTGCAGTAGCCCAGGTCCAGCAACTTGGAAGACTAAATAGCCTTAGTGGATAGCACAGCTAAACTAACAGCCCCCTTGACAGTGATTATTGTTCTTTCTTAGTGGGTCGATGATTTTTGTTGTACTCGTGCTAACACCAGCCCCAGTTATAGCTTACTTGTGAGAGGAAATAAGATCTGTTGATTACGCAGGACTGAGTGACACTATTCCAACAGATGAACTGAAGTTGTCAGTTTGCGGCCATCATTTTGGTAGTACTTTCGGCCTGTTTTTGTGTGATACACTTTTCCGAATTTTGACCATATCGTCGTGACCCCATTTTTTGGGCTCAATTGTTGCCCTTACTTTACTCCTAAGTCAAACATCACCACCTTAAGGTGGGGTAATGTTAGTTATAGCTTATTTGTGAGAAGAAAAAAGATCGGTGGATTACTCAGGACTGAGTGACGCTATACAAGATCCAACAGATGCGCTGAATTTGTCAGTTTCCGGCCATCATTTTGATACTACTTTCGGTCAGTTTGTATGTGATACACTTTTCCGAATTTTGACCATCTCGTCGTGACCCCACTTTTGGGCCTCAATGATTGCCCTTCATTTGCGCCTAAGTCAAACATCACCACTTTAAGGTGGAAGAGATCAGTGTGGGAGAAGTATAACAAAAAACAATCTCAGAACCAAGCACAATTGCGAGACAAAAAATTGCGCAATCGTGACAATACAGATTTATGTCTGCTCTTGATATATCAACGAGTCTCCTTGCGTCTTTATGTTATGCAAAAAAGTTCTCTAGATTATATACCCGCTCCAAGTCGCCTGATTTCATTGAGGACCAACCTTCTTCACTTTCGGCCCCAGGTTTGAAGTCTTCTACTTGACATACTCAGGGCCGAATTCTGCATCTGAGTAATCATTACTGAGTACAGTACACAAATTATGTCAGAATAATAATTTATTGAGTTGTTATTTAGTTTAATTTAGCGATTTACAACTCACTTTACGGGACATCCCGTTCCGATAGTACTTGTAGTGCCACCAGAAGGGTGGACACTTGACTATCTATCAGAAGGAGATTCCATGCCAGTAGACAGCTCCTA
>BCLX01000005.1:2669867-2714562 GCA_001602355.1 Yarrowia sp. JCM 30695
TATCTATCAGAAGGAGATTCCATGCCAGTAGACAGCTCCTATCTAGTACAGGACAGCCATCATTTACACACTGGCAATAGCAAACATACCGCAGTTCTGGCAACTGCAGAAATATTACCCTGAGCCGCCTTTGCGTTGGCGACGTTTAGCAGCTTCCTCGGCACGAGTCGCAGCTTTCTCGGCACGAGTAGCAGCGCTCTCGGCACGAATAGCAGCGTCTCGGCTCGAGCAGCTATGGACCAGACCTTGTTGGGGGATGGCGGCGGTGTCGGCTCCGTAGCCTTGGGTTTGTTCTTGGACCCCGGAGGAGCCTTCTCGGTCAGCACACGAGCCGTCCTCGTTAGGGGAGGTGTCTCGGCGGAAGTGAGCACGTTCTGAGGTTCGAGTGCGTTTACCGGAGGGAACTTCCACATCTGAATCAGAATCAGACTGTGGAATAGGTCCAGGTCTTTTAGCTGGTCGGGATGGTGATGTTAGAAGGTCTTCATCAGAACTATATCCTGGACTTGAAGAGGCACTGGAGATGTGATTGCTTGGTTTAGCCAGCGCCTCCCTCAAAAGTCTTACTTTGTCGGGGGTGGTGTCATAGCCATATTTGAGGTTCCGGTGATGTGGTGGTGTTCGAGGCTCTTCAACAGAAATAGATCCAGAACCCGAAGGGGCACCCTCTGCGGAGAAGAGACCTTTATAAAGAAATGGTCCAGTCCCTTTTTTGACCTCCTCGTTTGAATTCATGTTGCACAAATGTTGAAGAGACGAAAATGACTGTGCACAAATGTTGAATAGGCAAGCCTTATATAGCACAGACTCTGTATGATTGTGCACAAMTGTTGAATAGACAAGCCTCAAAATAACACACACTCTGTGTGACTGCTCAACTTTAACACATCCATCTCCTTGTACCTTGCTGGATTGTTTGAAAACGAGACGGACCAGTCAGATCAATCAGTTGCGAGTTATTGGTTGATTGTGTCAATCATGACTCCTCGTCACTCCCTTATATTTCATAGTACAATACAGCGAAACAGCAGTTTTGACGAGACTGGAACATCTGATGGCGATGAGAAACAGCGTTGGGACGACGAAAAAATTCACAAAACGTCATATACTGTAAATGCTAAAGGAGTGATCAGTATCGTCTTATTCTATCGGTCACCCTCTCTGCGCTGTATTTCAACTACGACACACAGAGGCTTCGCCACGAATTTATGAGGTTTTACGCACAGTTTGTGAAAATGGCCAGTCTGGACTAAGGCAGTCTGGCTAACCGGTTCGATACAGACAATTGGCCGGAGCTGAAGGGTATCTTTTCCGAGGCTATCAAGAAACACGGTGTCCAGTACCAGGTACTGGAGAGACCAGTGTGACAAGTACCCTAATTTTTCGTGTGCAGTCATGAACAAGCTGGCGAAACCGGTGGAGGTCAAGAACACGACCAGTAATGTATCACAAGTGTCTATCGAAGCGGAGAGGTATCGTAAGCCTGTTGAGGGTCGAGTTTTGTAGCGAAGATCTAGGGAAAAAAAGCAGGAGGTTGGAGGTTTAGATGAGTGGGTTGGTGACACAAAACCAGCAATGTTGTTTTGTCTGAAAGTTCATGTCTCACACTGGAGTTGATGTCAATCTGTGAGCAGTTGTAGGATACTGTCCCAAATTGAAGCTATGGCTCCTCAGAAGTGGCTACGAAAACAGTGTCTGAGTCATCAGTCACTTCGACTTACTCTTTTGGGCCAACTGGCGTTGAGCTCTGGTCTGAGAGATCTAGATGACTTGAAAAGTGGACTAAGTGGTGTTTTAGGAGTATGTTGAGACTTATTTGATGTTAACAGCTCTCCGATTAATGATTTCGTGATTCTTAGTATTGTAGGGTACAGTACGGTGCTATTGTGTGGAGAGCGACTGTACAGTAGTCTCTACTTCTACCTCGTTTTTCAAGCACTCAGTCTGTTTCGAAGAGAAAATTTGTCATTTTCTACAACTCCACAGCCGCTTAAAGCTCAACAGAATCTGTTACATTCAGTTACTGTACCTATTCAGTGTCTGGAAACAGTGTCCATTTGTTTCAAGAGTAAGAGAATGTACTATAGATCAGAGAGTGAGAACCAAAGACTTGAAAAGTAAAGGAATATTACCACTACGAGTATACAGTTTATTGCTGTGGATCTAGCATGTGCAATGGAACAAAGGAAGTCTTATTGTTCATACCAATGTTGAGGCTGACGAGAACGAGGTTTAATGTAAGATATTGGAGGGGGTATTCCAAGTCACAAAGAGTGGAGATACTTGACTTGAAGTTCATGGTCTATGTATACATTATTTGCTAGATAGCTGACATCAAATAGTATTTTGAGCTTGATCTACCTCGAGAAGTAAGGGCTGATCATGAGACTTGTATATTTTTGAAGCTGGAATGAAGTGAGATTATAGACTAGTAAGTGGACTGAAACGAAGCTGTTTCTGATTTCTGGTGTTTTTTAGAGATAAAAATGTTTCTTCTGGTCTACAAGCAGTTCTAACGCTTCAACTCCTTAGGACATTTTTCTTTCAGCCCCATTTACTGCCAAGATCAGGTGTTCAATGAGTTTACTCTTCCACATACGTACAGTACCACGGTACCGCTACTGTACTGTAAGTATATAGCGCTCAACGTAAGAACCAATAAACGTGACGTAAAAGAGATCTTAGTGTATTGAGTAGAATATCTTACTGTAGGTGCCTTTTAATTTACTAATTCTTACTCAAAAGCTTTTTTACCCTACAAGATGAGTTGACTCCGGATACAGCTGGAGAAATACTTCCATTTTCATACTTGAGGGCGCCGGATGTCTCTTGGAAACGCACCCTTGCCTCCAACCTCCTGTGGAACCAACACAACCATCGAGCTTTTCCAGCTATCCGAGTTCTGGCACGGACGCCATCAGACTGGAACTTGTCGCGGCCTCTCTTCCTTCTTTATAGCTGGTGGAATGCGAGGACTGCGTCTAACGTATGCTCAAGGTCAAGCGTCCAGTGCAGTACAATTTTTTCAGACTACAAGACCCCGGATCTTAACTACACACACCACCAGCAGTTTGCAGGTGTTGCGAAGAAGTGAGGAGTTCAGCCTCCGAAGGGGAGAGTGTGAAGGCTGTGGACTTGATGTTGGTTTACATTTACGAGGTGATGCAAACTAATGCTTGAGGGGAGGGTGCTTTCATTGTCCATATTTACAGCAGGAGCCTGGCGATATTCAGGAGCCTGGACGAGGACGATTTGTTCTGGATCTGTCAAAACGCTGAACTCATCGAAGCGGAGATGATTTTGACCCCGTTAACGAGAGTGGGGAACTCAACAGTGAGTTGTTTGGTCTCTCTGATGTACTCGCTTCTCCAACTCTTCGCTTGCGTCACGGTTTATTACTTTGGAAGTAGCTGAAGATCTTGAAAGAGCGTTCTCGACAAGACCATTTACGGCAGAAATGCAGCACCCCAGTGTGTCAGTGAACTACCAGGTACAATACTTCAGTTAACTATGGATAACAGGGGGAATGAACAGTACTCTGAATGAGTTCGGACCTGGTTATGAAAGACTGCACTTTGCAAAGGACTCAGGGGCGCATGTATCAGATGGAGAAGATGAATACGATGAAGATTGGCCGCCGATGGAACCTGGCGGGATAGATGAAGTGGTGGAAAAATTCAAGAGACAATCGAAATGTACACGATTTTCCTAGGGCCGGATGATCTTGGATTCCATTATTCTCCACACTCGGTACTGTACCACGTGTTTTCATTCTCACATACCTGTACAGTAGGTACTGTACTGTACGGTATCTAGATAATACATTCAAAGCCAGCATCATCTATTAAATCATAGTGATATGCAACTCCTCCTCAAGATACTTGTACCGGTACTGTACAGTACTGTACTGGTACCGTACTCTTATTCAAGTATTATTAAAACATCCAGAAAACAGTTAGCACGTATCAGTTCAACTCTGCAAGCGAGGAAGACCTTTACGCAGGGAGTGTTGTCTTTGATGGGTAGTGCCAGGATCTAATCAGAGATGGCTAATTCCAATTCATTAAGAATCTGGGCACGTCTCATAGCCACACTACGTTCGGGGATGGTTTCTCATAAGATACTCTCAGTGTATTGAGACTTGGTTGGCCTCAATACCTCGTGGTGAGATATCTAAAATCGATCTGAATGGTGATGTCTAGAGCACATTACAGCAAGGAGAGTTCATCACCTACGATGTTAGGACGCACTGTCTGCTCATCCTGTAACACGCTACAATTCACTCAGTACAGTTAAATATTCATTCGTTAGATATGGGTTGGATTGTTAAAGGGCAGCTTTCTGACGCGCTGACTGCCTCCCACAGTACCTCGCTACGCTCGATTCTGTGGTCGTTGTCAGGCTCCATTCGTTTAGAGCTTCGCCTTCACCTTATTCCAATACCCCTTGCCCAGAAAGCTCTTGATCACACTCTCTGCATCCTGGTTAGCCTCCAGCACCTTGCCTGCAAAGCCCTTGTTCTCGTACTTGTCACTCGACTTGCTTGTCCACGTGACAATCTGGTCCTTGACCTCCTCCGGTTTCGCCAGCTTGTTCATGACTGCACACGAAGAATTAGGGTACGTGTCACACTGGTCTCTCCAGTACTGGACACCGTGTTTCTTGATAGCCTCGGCAAAGATGCCCTTCAGCTCCGGCCAATTGTCTGTATCGAACCGGTTAGGCAGACTGTCCAAGTCCAGACCCGCCATTTCCACAAACTGCGCGTAAAACTGCTCCTCAATAGGTGCCACAGCAAGGTACTCTCCCTTGTCGGCAGTCTCGTACATCTGGTAGTAAGGAGATCCTCCATCAAGAGTATTAGTTCCTCGCTCACCCTCGAAAAGCGCAATTCCGCCTTCTCCATCAGGGTACCGTCCATGAGACACAAACAGACCGAGGTACTGGACTGCCTGAACGATATTAACGTCCAGTTCTCGTCCAGAAACAGTACTGCCCCGTTTTTCCTTCATTTCCCGCTCGTAGAGAGCCAGAGAAACAGCCGCAAAAGCAGGAAGCGAAAGAGACGCAAAATCACCGAGAATATTGGCTGGGAACACAGGAGCTTGGCCTGGAGGACCAATGGTGTCCAAAACTCCCGATTCAGCGAGATATCCGAGATCATGACCTGCCCAGTGAGATTTATCAGTCTTCTGGCCGTATCCTGTAAGTCTAGCAAAAATCAGGCGCTTATTGAGACCTTTGTGGGCGTTCAAAAACACCTGAGGACCAAGACCGAGCTTCTCAAGCACACCAGGACGATAAGGGTCGATAACGACGTCTGCGTTCTTGATCAGATCACGTGCAATCGCCAACTGGTCCGCATCCTTCAGATTCAGAGCAATCGACCGTTTATCTTTACACAGGCGGTCAATTGACGGTTTATTGGGGGCGTCAATTCGTACAACCTGAGCGCCATAATCAGCCAACAGCTGACCCGCCAGAGGTCCAGGAGCCAGACCGGCAAATTCAATCACCTTGATGTTACTCAGAGGCTTGCCCAGCTTCGGCTTGTCGTCTTGTTCAAAGGTCATGGTGGAGTATGAGTGACGTTGGAAAGCGCACCGAGGTTTCTTTAGTACTCTAATGCATCGTTGGTAGATCATTGTGGGGATTAGACTTGATTATTGATCCAACCGAGGACAGAGGATTATAGAGGAATATAGCTGGTGAATTAAGGTTTCAGGTGGATAAATCTGATGAGATGCGTCCGATAAACTTACACAGAGTTGCAGCTCTCTTTCAGCAAGTCGATTGGCTGATAAAAATGCTGAATATTTCTCTCGGCCTTTTTGCGGGGTATGCATGAGCAGAATTGGGTGATTAAAATTGGATGTGGAGAACGGTCGGTTTTTCAGGTGGGAACACGTTACCAGACTAATTCCCGGTCGCTTAGCCACGTGACACACTTTTTTTTCCTCTATCACGTGCTCCCATCACGTGAGCGTGTGTCGCCCCTCAAAATAAAGTTGCGGCCTACATGGTAGTCTCATCCGAGCCGAGCTGATGAGTGATGCAGGCGGGGAAAGATGTGGTAGAAGTGGGAGGTCACGTGACCGGAAGGAATATGTGGGTGGTTTAAAGGTCACGTGATAAGCCACGATATCAGCATTCTGTGTTTCTTTTGCTCTTTATGAGAGTGTTCTCATTTTGTTAGCTTATACTCGATGGAGAAAAGAGGGGATGGGGATAGTTGATTAGTTGAAAGTGCTGGAGAGGTGTCGAAGAGCTGGATATTTTTAGGCTACGATAAAGTGATTAGATAAGCGTGAATATGCGTTTATGTGTCACTCCGGGGAATAATAATCGACTTTGGAGGGTATCATATACAGTAATTTGCTTTTTCTTGCGTTTAGTTGAGATATGGAAAGATGTATTGAAGAAGTAATAAATTTGGTGAGAATAAATCGAGGGTGCAGGTGATATAAGCACAATATCGGTCTGTTTTGGATATATTTCTCACAATTTTATCAATGATATTTACTGCACTATGCTGTGTTGACTTTTTCCCCGCTTTGATTACATAAGCTTGATTACGTTGTCAAGGTGAGCCTGAAAGATGATGTAAGCTTTATGTAAGCAGTTTAGAAGCAGGGTCATAGTTTCATCAGGAGGAGGTGTATGGGTACTATAAGAGCACTTCTGTACTGAAAGGTGATAACAATGAGTCAACTGGTAGGGCTGAAGCAGTAACCGGACGTAGAAACCGCCACCTATCGTACTGTACATGGTTGTGTAAAAAATAGAACTGAGGGGGGCAGACAAAGCGCACTTCAAGAAATGTAGAAAAGTTGGAATCTGGCCATGTTTGGTACCAATCAGATTCATGTCATCTCCTCTATCGAGTGGTATGACGCTTGTGTTGCCATGTCTTCTTCTCATCCGTTCAACTTCTCCCTTTACATCCCTCCCATTGGTTCGATTCCGGCTGTGTCAGGTAATATCTAGCCACAATATCACTGATAGCTCTAATGCAGTACAAGCACAAGCACCATGGTCTGTCAGGTATGCCACAATAAGTGGCACCAGACTGTTTGCTTCACGCCCCATATTGTCCATCACATGAGCCTTCAAATGACTAGTCGGAACCAATCTTCGAAAATGGGGCCACCTAATTATCACAGGAGTGCAACAAGAGCCATGGTATAGGTGAGAAACGTTTCAAGTGTCCACGCCTCTATGTCACCTGCTAACGTTTGAAACCGTCTGTAGTTTCTGGCGTGGCAAAATATTACTAGCGGGTCTCGATCCAGATTCCGAAGAGCCCTGTTCAATAGTCTTCCAATAAGACTTTTGGAGCAGTCAAAAAGACAAGCTCTCAATTACCCCCTCTCAGAGCCCCATATTCCACGAGTACGGTCTTGTGCGTTTTTCATCTTTCTCGCTACGGTACAAACAAATGCACCCCCCTTCTGCACTTGAGCTGCAATCTTGGAGGCTGTTGCTGTGCTTATTGTGCCTCCCATCACTTCAGCAATTCAGAGTTCCACATCCAGCAGTTTCAAAATCACCAAAACAAGAGGTTACTGGTATCATTATGACTTCAAAATCTCGACAAATACAACTGTATAGCTCTCAAACTTCCATCTCCTCTGAGTCACGAGATATGACCGAAAATATTACTACACCAAATTAAGCTATAGACAATTTCCGAGCCGCACGGCTAGGCGGCATTTTATGGTTTTTAGCACAAATAGTAAATGGAATAAGTATAACAAAAAAACTGGGGCTGGTGTTTTGGCCCGTTCAAAAATTATGGCCCGTTCAAAAAAGGCATTAGAAGTAGGGGAAATGGACTATATTGACACAAAAACAGTCGGTCAATGGATTGATCAGATAACCTGACTGCGGTTAGTCAGGGTTAGTGATGGTTAGGGCACCGTAGGTTCACGAGGTTCATATCAAAGTTTATCCCACACCTTATTTTACGTATCTGCAGTGCATACGACTGTCGCCATTTGACCTCTTTCCGCCTTTGCCCGAGGTTCTGTCGCTGATTATTTATGGTTCTTTGTAGGGTACAGTACCGGAGTTTTTTGTTTGCTGCAGTGCACCAGATCAAGTTCGGATCTCTGCATTGTTTTTCGGATTTTCCCCACTGGGGTTTTCGTCACTCCCGATTTCTTAAATGTGTCTGCCTATGTACTGTAGCTATTGTATTGATTGATTACTGCACTTTCAAACCGTTTACCGTCTTTGGTAAGTATCTCAACTAAAGTGGCTTCGCCACTTGAAGCAATCCGTGACACGACACACCACGTCAACAGATTGTGTCAGCACTCCAGGATGCCCCCCGTTAACGCTGGTGTCGCTGTCTGATGACATCCTGGCCTTCATGCGCTATTTTTTTCTCGCCTTCAAGGGGCAGACATTACTTGAAGGGATCACTCTACTTCATGCTGCCACGTCACTAATGGTACTTGGTCAACCACGTAGTGGTTGACTATTTACTTAAAAGGTGCTTGAGCTTACGTCATAGTGACCATCTTGGTAACTATTCAGTCATTGATTGATGATTGATTACTTAAGGATACTTACTAACTTCAGACTTCTGCAACACACAGGTTTCGTTGTACTCCTGCTGGTTAAAGGTTTCGTTGAACTCCTGGCCACGCCTACTCTCTCGAAAGAAGCAACATCTACTTATTTGTGGGTAATCGTTTGTTACATAACACGTGAGTAATTGTGATAATCACTACTAAAGGATGACGCCCAATCTCCTTATGGCAACAGTACAAGTACTAACATTAGACTCTACGCGCTCTTGACTCCCAACACCTGGCTCTGCAGCTTCCATACTTCTCATCTGCAGTTGCACCTAAGAAATCCCAAACTGAGTTCACCACCAACGTCTGTGATGGATATCTTTCTACAAGTCGTGCTGGGCACGGTGATGCTCAGTTCGCTTGTCGACAACGAAGGATACTACTACAAGTGTTTCAGCAGCTGGATCTCGCGTAACAAACACAGATGGGGGTTACTGACGACCAGAGAGTACCACAACCAAGTGGAAAAATCAGGGGAGTACCTACTGACAACTCCTGATCACGCCAAGAAGAGGCTTTTTCTGAACGTCTCTGAAACGTCGCTTCCATGGCTTGTACTGACTTGTCACGTGCTTTTGGGCTTCACCACAGACCCTAAACCGATCGCGAAGCTGTTGACCTGTTGCGGATTTGTGAAGGTAGACGATGCCATCATCAAGTCAATCGTGGAATGGTCCACGTACCCTCCACGTCTGAAGGAGGTTGAACAGGAGTCCCCCATTAAGGCTTTTGAAAGTCTTCAAGAAGCCGTGGCTAGAGGAGATCATCTGGGTATGGGACCTCTGCAGTTGAGGACACGATATTGGAAGATGCTGTACAAACATCATAGTTCCACTCCGGGACTGAATCCCATGCACAACACCGCTGGCGTTGTTTTCTACGCCCTCGTCTCATTGTATGAAGGTGCATACAGCATCATCTTTGTCGATCAAGTCACAGATGCCTTTTATTTCCCCCCCCAAGTCATCAGAGCTGATTCTACTGATGCCATTTCAAAGCCCATTGCTCAGGCCCTGTCTACTTTCATGGTGGAATTTGGTCACCCTGAGTACTTTGTACTCGTCAACCCTCTGAGAGACTGGATACATTCTGCCATGGTCGAGGCTTTAGGCATGTTGACTGAACCCTCGACCAGTCAGTTTATTGCTCCTCGTCAATTATCCACCAACCTGAATTGTGCTCCCAACAAGGTTGAAAACCTCCTGGCTTCTATTGAGAAGTCCTTAAAGGATGAGACCTTTCTGAAAGCTCTCCCTCCGTTCAGCCTGATCAGGCTCAAAGGTTCGTGGCCCGAGATGTTCATGCAGAATAAATATTGGATCCACCCTCGACAGTGCTGCAGCCATCCTCGTGGTGGTGCTCTGGATTCCCGACTGATGTTTGACAAGGAGCTAAAGGTGGTGGACTTGCCTAGTTTGAAGACTGTGGAGATCAGCGAGGGCACTTACGACTTACTCAAGTGCCAGAGACCAGGGGGTAAGGGTGTCGAAAGTGTGGTCCAGTTTCCTGAAATGCTGGACGAGGCGCTGGATGCCAAGTTTGCATCTCTGGTAGACCTCTCGGATGGGTTCAGCCTTGCTTCTAGAGAACCCGCTGCGGCTACGGTCGATCATGTCTCGAGAAAGACGATTCTGCACGTCTGGCAGTGTTTCAAACATGGCCAGGGTCGAAACATACCTGATGACGAACTGAAACATCTTCTGTCTCGTGGCCATGATGTATTCAAGGCGATCAACACTGAAGAAAACAAGTGGCTGTTCAAGGGCACCGAGCTAGCCCGAGGCAAGCTAACCGAAAGCGATGATGACACCGAGCTAACCGGAAACTTTGTTTATGACACCAAGCTAACCGGAAGCGATGATGACACCATTTCCATCTCCATCGTGACGGGTGAAGGCTCCACGGATCGTGTCACCTGGTGGAAGGACGGAATGATTGGAAGCGAGGTCTTCGCTCGTGAGCCGCTGTTGGATTTTCTGCCCAAGACGGTCGAACAAGCCGTCGAAGATGACGACCACATGGATGAGACCGAAGACGGGGGTGGAAAACTTCAAAGTGCTGAAAACCCATCATGGGCCGAGGGAGAATACCGTTTTGGTGACCCAGACAAAGATATCAACTCTGTGTATCGAGAACACCTAAACAAGTCTCACCCTGTCGTGCAGACAGTGATGAAGGTGCAACAGAAGTCAAGACGAGGTCGCGGAAACTGAGGCACGTAGATACTTCTTTACCAAGCTGATACTGTTGTGAATATGGCCGCCGCCATTTGACCGTCTTCCGTCTTTGCCCGAGGTTCTGTACTCCCAACAGAACCTTATCTTTGTGTCTTTTGTTCACAGTGTGCTTTGCCAACACACTGCTGAATACTATGTATCTCTGTACCAGAGTCTTTTGTTCGTTGCAGTGCACGAGACCAAGTTTGGGTCTCTGCAATGTTTTTCGGGATGGTTTTTCCCCACTGGGGTTTTTTTACCGCCGACCCCTATTACCGTCATTTTTGGGGGTCACTTCCGATTTCTATATATGTTTGCCTATGTATTGTATTAATGAATTATTGCACTTTCAAAACATCTTCTTTGGTTAGTATGTACAGTATCTTCACATAAGTGGCTTCGCCACTTGAAGCAATCCGTGACACGACACACCACGTCAACAGATTGTGTCAGCACTCCAGGATGCCCCCCATCAACGCTGGTGTCACTGCCCGATGGCATCCTGACGGGTATGAGAGCCCGATAGTATGTACTCTACTTCATGTTGCCACGTCACTAATGGTACTTGGCCAACCACGTAGTGGTTGACTATTTACTTAAAAGGTGCTTGAGCTTACGTCATCGTGACCACCTTAGTAACTATTCAGTCATTGATTGATGATTGATTACTTAAGGATACTAACTAACTTCAGACTTCTGCAACACACAGGTTTCGTTGTACTCCTGCTAGTTATAGGTTTCGTTGAACTCCTGGCCACGCCTACTCTCTTGAAAGAAACATCATCTGCTCATTTGTGGGTAATCGTTTGCTACAGATCAGGTACGTATTGTGATAATCACTACTAAAGGATGACGCCCAATCTCCTTGTTTTCTCGTTATGGTAACATTAGACTTTACGCATTCTAGGAACTCCCAACGCCTGGCTCTGCAGCTTTCCTTACTTCACAACTGTAGCTACTTGTACATAATAATGTGACTATGATAGATCTATTGGGGCATCACTTATCCAATTAAGCCACTTTTAGCCCCTCGTCCAGTCTTTACACCTTCATACCCAGCTCAAACCCGTCTTTGCACCCTCCCTCACACCCACAGAGCACGTGCCTTCATACTCCCTTCTTGGCCAATCACAAAGTCTACTTTTCCGCACCCATCTCGTATTATTACGTTCAATAAACAATAACTTTTGGATCCACTCCACCTTCTGAACTAGGTGCGTTTATCATGCAAGAGTCTGAAACCCGCATAATCTCGCGTAGGGTATCGCAGATAGCCGATGCCAAGAGATGAGGTGAAGGGAGGAAGGAGTGAAGAAATGAGGTAAAAAGAAGACGGGGCTTTGTTGCACGCGCTCAGGTTACGTGATTAGTCATGTGACCTCTATAATACCCTCAATTTATGTGGTTCAAAAGTCCCCACTAACCCACGTGTTTAAAGCTCAGTTTCGACATTAAGGATCGCCAGGCTAAATCAGCTTTAGCCAATCACGCTAAAAACATTGGCAACGACTAGCTTTGGAATACGAGGCTGGAATGAACTGTGAAACTATGAAACTACGGAGCATAAATTGAGTATAAACACAACTGGAAGGATACTGGAGAAGGTAATCAAGACAATCGCTTCAGTCACTCGTTATGAAATTCTCAACAACTCTGGTTGCTCTTTTGGCAACCTCCGCCTTTGCTCTCCCCAAGGTCGAGAACCCTGTTCCTGCTAACCCTCTTGAACCTGTTCAGTTTCGAGTCGCTTTCGCAGGTCAGGCAGGTAAACGAGCTGGCATCTCTTGGAACACCTATGGCAAGCTCTCTGAGGCTCCCACGCTTCGGTACGGTCTGGACCCCGACAATCTCGACCACCAGGTGTCTGGAAAGTCCAACACTTACCCTACCTCCACCACCTGGAACCACCATGTTGTTCTCGAGGGTCTGGAACCCGACACGGTGTACTACTACCAAGTTGGCGGCTCTAAAGTGTTCAACTTCAAGACTGCGCTTGCTCCCGGTACTCAGAAGGAGTTCACTTTTGCTGCTGTGATTGATCTCGGCGTTATGGGCGAGTATGGACTCAGTGAGAGAGTCGGAAAGGGTGCTGAAGGGGCTCTCAAGCCTGGAGAAAAGAACACTATCGACTCAATGCTCGACAACCTTGACACCTACGAGTTCATTCTTCATCCTGGAGATCTGGCTTATGCTGATTACTGGCTCAAGGAGGAGCTTCAGGGCTATCTTCCTAACACTACAATTGCCGATGGAGTTCACGTGTACGAAGCCATGCTGAACACGTACTACCAGCAGATGGAGGGTTTGACTGCCTACAAGCAGTACATGGTAGCTCCTGGTAACCACGAAGCCAACTGTGACAACGGTAAGGGTTCAGACAAGAAGCACAACATCACCTACACCGCCGATATCTGTTTCGAGGGTCAGACAAACTTCACAGGACTCGTCAACCACTTCCGAATGCCTGCCGAGGAGTCTGGAGGTGTGGGACCCATGTGGTACTCGTTTGACTACGGTCTGGTTCACTTTGTGTCTATCAACACAGAAACCGACTTTGAGCACGCCCCTGACCTCAAGGGCATGCGATCCAGTAACTTTGGGTACCCTGGCCAGCAGCTGGAGTGGCTGAAAGCCGACTTGGCCAAGGTGGACCGCCAGAAGACCCCCTGGGTGATTGTCCAGGGACATAGACCTTGGTACGTTGACGCTGAACAGTGCACTTCGTGCCAGGACGCTTTTGAGGGTATTCTCGTTGACGGAGACGTGGATCTTGTTCTTATGGGACATAAGCATTTCTATGAACGAAACCATCCTGTGAAGTACGGAAAAGTGGACCCCAACGGTCTGAACAACCCCTCTTCCCCTTGGTACATTGTCAACGGAGCTGCTGGTCACTATGACGGTGTAGACTTTGCAGACGGAGTGCAGCATGACTGGATTGCCAAGATTATCGACGGAGAGTACGGATGGTCTTCTCTGACTGTTCATAACTGCACTCATCTTACCCACGAGTTTGTGCTCTCTGGGAACGATACTAGACTCGATAAGAAGACGTTGTTCAAGGAGAGACAGTGCAAGGAGGTCGTGAGTAACGGTACTGTGGGTAACAATACTGTTTCTCAGGCTCACAAGACTCTTAACACCCTTGCTCCTGCCAACACTCTTTCTACCGTCAAGACCAGTCCAGGAAACACCACTGTTGTTGTGAAGCCTACCGGAAGCTCTGCTGCTCTTTCCAACGGTGCAGGGATGGTCCGAGTTGGTTCCATTGCTTTCACAGCAGCGTTGGTTGCTCTTTCTCTTGCTTTGTAAGTTTTGGCCGATATAGTTAGCTTTAGTTGAATGTTCTGGCTTTAGTTGGATTTGTAGTTGAAATACTGGGAATGGTTTTCTGGGAGTATTTGATGGGAAAAGTGTTGGTGAAGCTACTGTACTGTAACAAAGTTCATGTTGCTCAAGGTTAACCTTTGAAATTTGTTAGAGGTAAGTAATTCCCAATCTCCCACATTCCTTCCTACAATCCACACAAAAATCGACACGCCCAGAAAATCGACAAAAAGTGACAAAAACAACTGAAAGTGAGTAAATCGATAGTATAGGACCCTGTGGTGGTTCCAATGATTGTCCTGGGTGATTATGTTGTCTTCCGCAACCGTTTGAGACGTGTGCCCGTTGCTCAAACGTGCAACGCGTTACATGGGAGTGGCACAATACGGCCCCGGGAGGACTTTACGGTCTCAGGAGAAACATGGGAGACATCTGGCGGTGCTCTCCAGTGTCTCTAGTAGCATGTGAGCTCTTTTCGGAGTCCCTTGAACCTCTGTAGCACCGTTGTCGCGCCAGGGGGCCTGCCCAGGGGGTATGTAATGCCTCCCTGCGTGGTCATCGGGCGTGTGGTGGCTTCGGGGCTGTTCCAACATGGTGAACTGGTACTTGGCGGTTGCAAGGGGCATGTTAGTGATGTCCCCTGCTCGTTTCCCTTGGTTCTATGCCCGTTGCGCGAAGATATCGCGCTTTCCCTGCTGGGCCTGTCACGACGCGTATGTAGCTGAATGCACCACAACGGGCGGCTGTATAATGCCCTTAGAAGTTATCTATGTAATCAATCTACTCGTATGTCACAATATTGACCCGTATATTGTATTCCCGCACGTTTTTATTGCCCTGTGACCCTTTCTTCAGTGTGATTCTCATGTTTAGCCCACACATTACCCCTTGGAATGCAGCAGTGCTCCCAACTTTCAAAAATTTCGCCAAGTCCTGAATTTTGAGATTTCAGAGCCTCATAACTCCGGCTGTAAGCCTCGGACGGTTAAAGTAAAGGTCCCAGGTGAATCCTTGTGGTCGTTTTAATCGGATGGACCTCTTTTTTGTAAAATTCGTATCCTCCGATCTTGCAGCACCTATACCGACATCATATACCTAAGTACGACCTTCCACCAGTTTTGTGGAAAATAGATAGAAAATTGGGACCCTTGGGTGTAACCTTATTCGGCAAAAGTGTGGCTTTTTCTGATGCACGTGACTTTTTTTCCTCCCAACCCGAAAACCCAAACGTGCTCCTCGGGTTCTGTCTGCCTTGTACTTTGTACAGTGATGAAGTGTTTTTATTGACCGTTCCAGGCTGATTTCAGTGCTCAATAAAATTCGCTTAAATTTTTTGAAAATAATCTGGAAAAATCTGGAAAAAGCTGGAAAAAGCTGGAAAAATCACGTCCTATTCATTTGTCCTTTTTAAACACCTTCCGCTCACATTTTCAGCAATAAAAATTATTATTATTGCATATATTGTTTAATTTAATAATAAAAAAGGGGTAAATGTGCTAAATATTAAATAAATTAATTATAGACCATTGGGCTCTGCTGTCAATCACCAACTATCTCGTTATATACGACACCACTTTTTCCAGCTTCTCTTCTCTTTTTCCACCCAATATTGGTCAACTTATACCTGTCTCCGTTTTCCGACGACGAAACAGACACCGACAAATCATTCGAGTTCACCCCTTGAACTGAGTCAACTCCTCTCCTCACATGACTGCTGAAAAACCTGTCAATTTCCATGTATGACATGCCCTTCAGTTCTGGCAACCTCCAGTAAGCCCAAGCGATAGCTGCTAGACAAAAAGGAGCGTACACAAAACCCACGAATCCGCCCATATTTGCCTCCTCTTCGTTCATCATGTACGGCACTGATATATGAAGCACCAGGACCATGATTGAGTTGGTTATTGACGCCATGGCGATAGTCTTGGAACGCAGCTTGACAGAAGACGTTTCAGACACAACAACGTATGTGAGAGGGCCAATCGTGGCGTCATAGGTGCCCACCCAGATATAGATGAGCACCGGAGCTGTCCATTTGGCTGCTTGAGTGTCGTAGCATGCTGTGATTCCTATTCCAAACAGTGCAGCTGCCATGAACGTGAGAGCTCCTATATAAATAAATCGTCGACTGAAAGCGATGATAATGAGAGGTGCGATTAACGAAGCCATCACCGCCAGTCCTGTCAACCCCAGGGTCAATTTGAACACCAAGTTTTGCGGAATTCCAGTCAGTTGAAGAAAGTATGCTGCATAGGAAAGAATGTATAGTCCTGACAACGGTTGGAAGAAGTAAGAGATACAGCAAATCTCAGTTCTTCTCAAATTCGCGCCGTTGAAACAGTCCACGAAAGATCCTCCGTCTTCCTCTTCAACTAGCGTCTGAGTCATGTAGTCGAGGTACTGTTCTATGTCAACATCTTTCTCGTCCATGAGGTTTAGTAAAATCCTCCTAGCTCGTTTCTCATCTCCATGTTTAAGCACCCACCATGGTGATTCGGGCATGAGAGCTACCAGGGGTATCAGAACCACAGGAAAGACCCATTGAATCGCCAAAGGCACTCTATAGGCCCACTCATCCTCTCTGGACTCTGAAGCGGTGATAACAGCAGTGGATATGAACTGACCAACCACCCAGGACAAGTTGATGGCCGCTGCAAACGTGCTTCGAAGCGAAACGGGACAGATTTCAGACACATAGGTCGGAACCAGGGTGTTGAACAAGCCCCATATAAGTCCAGAAAGAAACCAGCCTACAACCAACATGGCTTTGTTGACTGCCAAAAACACCACAAAAGTGATTCCACTGAGACACATAAGCCCTACCAACGATACCCGCTTTCTTCCAAACCTGTCAGCCAACCAGCCAACTCCTAAAGCTCCAGCTATCCGTCCAATAGGAGCTCCAACCATGTAAGCCGTCTGCCACTTTGCTTCGACGGTCCAGCTTCCGTCAGGCAGCTCGATCCCGTACCTCCGCTGAAACGACGGAACCGCGTAAAAAGACGGAATCAGAAAGCCGTCATATCCGTCCATGACAATAACAAAACACATGACCAGACTCCAAAGCACACATCTCCTGAAGACACAGAGAGTGCTCCACCAGGGCAACGAGTCCCACGGGCGAGACATGAGGAGGAGAGGGGATGGTATCCAGTATCTATAGCACGTATCTATTCAGATCTACGTCTCAGATCTACGTTGAACTAAGAGGGTGAGGGGTCAAAATTGGGGTGAAGGAGTGGTCATAAAAGGAGTAAAAAAAGTGGTAGGTAGATAATAAACAATCAGATCTACATTACTGACGTCTTCCCCCATTTCTATCCGTTTTATTCGATTTCTCTTGGATTTATTTCCACTTTATCCGCATTGCTTTTTCCTAGCAGGGGCTTAAACGTAGTGTAGATCTTCCGTGGAGATTTGAAATCTATCCGAGACACAACGGAATAATTAATCCGTAAAGAGAGATATTTTTTTTTTTTGGAAAAAAGCGCCAGAACCGCGTCAGTCACGTGACAATATTCACGTGATAATACATCCACTTACCCTTATATCCCAATTTCATGTTCACCCTCCCACAGGTTGACGTTTGCTGTCAAAAAAATGGCCTCATTTTATTTCCCCGCATTTTCCCTGCATGACTTAAGGTTGCCACAATGGGAGCACGTGACACAAAAGGGGAGTGATTGTGGTAGATGTTGGTACCATTATGATCGGTGTTTCAAGGCGATTCCAGTGGTTATCTCGGATTTCGCATAGCGCAATTATTAATCGAGTTGGTAATAAGGTTGAGAGGTGAGGCGAAAAAAGTGGAGATTTTGAATTTTGGAATATATGGAATATTCGTGATTGAATGGAGTTAATAATTGTCTATAGGTGTGTCCCGTCACTTCAATATCTCTGACCTGCTCTTGGCTGAATCAAGAGGACGGTTTAAAAGTCTGTTTACGTAATCACCGATACGGATCATAGAAAGCCGGATATTGTCGGTAGAAGGTTGAGAATAGCTTGAATGTGAATTGAAGCTTCCCCTGCCTCTGTTAATGATGCTATCACCACGATTGGACTACTCTTCATCCTTCGGAGTCCGATAACTTCCGAGACACCTTAGTAATCTACGTTGGAGCCGTATGAGATGAAACACGAGGTAGAAGTCCGGATAAAGGCATTTGAGGCTTTAGGAAGCTGGAGGGAGGGGTTGGTTGGAGTTGTTGAGCTGTTTTTTGCAGCAATACGGTTCTGAGATGAAATTGACTGCAGGAATGTTAACCGAAGAGGAGAGAGTGTTTTTGGAGGAAGGTGGGGTTTCGAGAGATAAATAATGGCTTCTAGAGGTTTCTGAGAGCTCAATTAGGTCACTAGAGCACTTGCAGTTTCTGCTTTCCCCTCGTTTTTCACGATTTTATTCGATTTATTTGTTAATATTTTTGAATAATCGCGATAAACCCAACTCTTCAAGCCACATTATGTTTACTCCTTTCTGGTGATGATATCAGCCGTGAGATTAGACGGCTCCAATATTGGTTTCACCAGTGCATCAGGTATGTTTAGGTGGAGGTGGATTGGGGTGTGGGAGAGTGAATAGTACGAAGCCGTGCAAGTTTGAAGTCGTCTACGGCCGACTAAGAATATATCTTGTATTAGAATGGGTTATCATAACTATGACTTATGCCTAGCTCATCTCATCACGCCAAGTCGCCAAGACTCAGGTTCCCTTGTGTGCCCTCCTCGGTGCCTGAGCAAAGACTATCTCGAGACCCTGCTTGATGCCGTTTCAGGGGTTGGGAGTGGGCAGCCAATCTGGAGCTTACTGATGAACGGCTCGCTGCAGTTTCAGTCTAATTACTTGTGAAACCGCTTTTTGAGACGGGCTTGCTGAACGGCTCGAACTCTGATTTCAGCGGTGCGTGAGTGAGATAGCGCCGATAAGTGATGTGCGAGGTGATTGGCAGTCCATGGAGTCCGGAAAGTGTAATGGAGAGGGTGTGAGGACAGTTTTTGATCTTTCTGGGGTGATTTGACCCATAAAAGATGCCATCGAGTGGTACACGATGTCTGATAGAGTAGCTAAGTGACAAACAAATAATGCTTCGCACTTTCTCATATCTCGGGTTTCGCCCTATCTCACCCCTATTGTCTCAGACATCACATGTATCCCGCATAGGCTTCAAACAGCCATTGTCCATCCTATGTCGATCCTCCACCAATAAGACCTCGGGATAGGGTTTTTAGTTTGTCACTCGTTGGATCAGAATAGATCGGTGGTAGTGTGGGATTAATACATGGTGATAGATGATGAGAAATGGTTGAATAATGTCATCGTTTTGACATTTCCGATGAACTACACCCAACTCCTTATTCTCACTTCTCGCTTTGGGGGAACTTCAGATATACAACTTGATGAGTTGTATATGTGAAGTGTCTTCTCGCTTTGTGCACTATCAATGCAATACCCCTGCCAAGGCAAGGAACCTGCATGTGTGCCTGACTAGGTGGAGAGAAGAGTGCCGTGCAAGCTTGATGAGAGGTTAATGAGGTAGGTCAGGGAGAGCGAGATCAGATCGTGTGTATAAGAAGGGACCAGATCCGGAGCAATATGGCCATCAGCTTTTCACAGATCACTCAGCCTGTCAGATCGCTTCGCTCACCTCGCAATGCTCCTTTCAAACACCCTCATTGTCTCCCTTCTGGCAGCTCTTTCTGTCGCCGCACCTGCCACTTCCAAGGTCCTCCAGCTGCCTGTCACTCGACATAACAACCCCAACAAGGTCAAGTCTGAGTTCCTGGAGAAGCTGTCTGCCCCCTCGGTCACTGTCACCAACAAGGAGTACTGGTACTCCGTCTCCCTCCAGCTGGGAACTCCCGCTCAGGACTTCAACGTTCTGATCGACACCGGCTCGTCCGATTTGTGGGTCTACGCTTCCAACGATACCCAGGACTGCCACGACAACTACTGTGCCTTCACTGGCACTTTTGACGCCGACAAGTCGTCCACCTACAAGTTCAAGAACGACGATTTCAACATCCAGTACGTGTCTGGCACTTCTACCGGTAACTGGGGCTACGACGATCTGCAAATTGGAGGCGTCAAGCTCACTGACTTCCAGTTTGCCGCTGCTGCTTCTGCTGGAGGAGGACAGGGAGTGCTGGGTATCTCGCTCAAGGGCTCGGAATCTGTCGCCAAGGCTGACCAGTACGACAACCTGCCTCTCAAGCTCAAGAGCGAGGGTTTCATCGACCGAGCCGTCTTCTCTCTGTACCTCGACGATCTCTCAGCTACCACTGGAAAGCTGCTGTTTGGAGGAGTCGACAAGGCCAAGTACGACGGAGAGCTGGCTACTCTTCCTCTGACCTCGTCTGCCGCCTTCCAGGTCGCCTACAACGGCATCACCATCAACGGAAAGGACTACAATGGCGGAAACGCCGTGCTGGACTCCGGAACCTCCTACACTTACATCCCTGATGAGGCCTTCCAGCAGCTGGCTCAGGACCTTGGCCTCCAGGACACCGACCAGAGCTCCGGACTGCCCATCATCGACTGTGGCTCCAACTTGCCCGTGACCTTCCACTTTGAGGGAAAGGACATTGTCGTTCCTTCTTCGCAGATGGTCATCCCTCTGTCTACTCTGCTCCAGGACTCCTCCGAGACCCAGTGTGTCTTTGGTGTCCAGTCTGCTGCCACCACCCAGGGCTACGTTCTCTTCGGCGACACCTTCCTGCGAGCCGCCTACGTCGTTTACGACATTGACGAGGAGCAGGTCGGACTTGCCCAGGCCAAGTACACCTCTGAGTCGGACATTCAGCCGGTGTCAGGTTCCCTTTAAGTGGGTTATATAGATTCTTCTTGAACTGGTTTCAAGCTTTAATTGATTAATGATGTAACAGTAGTGTGTTTGTGGGATACTAGATTGTTAGAAGTTTCGGTTTTTCAAGTTCTCCCTGGTTTTTCCTGTTTTCACCTTATCTCCGTTATCTCCGTTATTGCCACCTTATCGTGAGTGGGTAGTGTACTGCCTAGAGCTCAGAGGGAGGAAAAGTGTCAGAAGAGTACAGGTAGTTGGCTTCTGTTTGGAATACAACAGTGACAATTGGCCACTTGCTAACAACCTTGTGTTAGTAAAATCAACTTCAAGATGGTATATTAATTATAGGGCCATAGAACTCGGAACAGACGATACCGTAGCTACCACTAAGGTATTAGTTCTGCCACAATAGCACTTCATGGTACCAAATTGATGGCGGAGATCTCATAAACTCGATTCTGATAACCACAGACTTCTGAGACCTCTGTACTCTGAGTTGTCTTGCACTCAATATATCACTATGTCTTAGTAACTTATATCTGTATTCTCCTCACAATTGCTGAGAGGGGATGTTAAAATACCTGTAGCACGCCTTTGTCTTACAAAGACCATCTCCTACTCATCTGATCTAGTCGTTGTTGGCTTTGTGTGACTTGACCTCCTTCACAGTGTCCATGAAGGTACGAGTACTGTACGTGAAAATGGCAACCAACTGGATAAAATCGTACGACAAAAACGTATGGGCACTCACTCTAATTAGACAGATCTCCTATAACGTCTATCGAGCACTGAAGTGTACAAGTAATGAAAGTACACTATATATGTTAGCTTGTATGCACTGCTGTATTCAGAGGAGCAGTCTCATTGGTCTGATGTTGCAAGAGCAGACTTTGACCCGGCTGGGCTTCGGATCCAGATGCAGGAGTTCCCGATGCAGGAGCATATTTGACGGTGACGAGAAATGTCCGGTGACTGAGCTGTCCTCCAGCAGTTGCACCTGCCTTCCAGACATCTCAAGAGTGCAGGAACCCTTGCCGGCTTTTCCATCTGCTCCTGAGAGAGTTGGCCTTCAGAGTAAACTTGACTCATCACACCCGAGGGTAATGTTGAGGTACAGTACCTAGCCCTTGGTGCATATCAGCAGAGAGATCTGAAGAGACGTGACCTGTGTCATTCAACGCTCAGAAAACGTTTCCAGATCAACATCCACGTCTCGTATTCAATGACGTCTCAACATCTCATCTCATCCCCTTCCTCTACCTCCACTGGATCCTCGGCTTGTATCCCTCGATCGCACTAGCCTTATCTTTACTGCTCATATCCTCCAGAGCCTCGTAGTCGGGATCAATGTCGTTCTCGTCATCATCTCTCTCTCTCAGAGAAATCTCCTGAATCTCCTTTCCGAGCTTAGTAATCTCATCACCAGTCGCAGGAATGTTCATTTTGGCAAGCTCAGGGTCCTTGAGCGACATCTGAGTGAATCCTTCCACAATCTCAGCCATCGATTTACCCTGCTGAGCCTCAGACGTCAACTCTTCCAGCAAAATGATACTATTCTCGTAATTCTTGTTGGTTCCATATTCGCCCCAAATTCCGCCTCTCAGGTCCAAGGGCTCAGGAGACAATTGAGCTCGGTAAAACTGAGACGCCTGGTAATGCTGTTTGCTGCAGAAGGTCCGCAAATACGCCCACGGCACATCAAATTTCTGGTTCTGCGCCAAAGTGCCGAGAATCTTGTTTTTGCCAGACGCAGACTTGGGAACCAGGCCACACGGAGGATACCCACAGATGTGTTCGTAGGTTCTCTCTCCCACAAGCTCATCATACACCTCTGGTGTGAGGTACCGTGACGCGTACTTGAAGGTCTGAATGTCGGTTTTTTTCGCCGAAAGCGCCTCGATCACGGCGATGGTGACGAGAGCAGATAGCTGGAGATTGGGAGCTTCGTTGCCAGTGTTGCCAAAACGAGCACGCAGCTTTTCAATTTCCTCACGTAGTTGTAGCATCGCGGTGAGGGGGAGGAGGTGTTCTGAGTCGGGAAATGGTGGTGGAGGTTTTTAGGGGGTGTGGTTGTGTGCAGAAAAATAGGCTGTATTTAATGCTGATTTTCGCGCGAATTTTCTAAATTTTCTCGAATTTCCGCGAATTGAGTCGTCGAGCGCTTTCTCGTGTTGCTGTCGTCTGCCTTGCTTGATGGTCAGGATGCTGAGTTAAAATGACGTCCCAAAATCGGGCGTGACACTCATGCAGGGTGACCTAATACGAAGGGGGAAATTTGGGGAAATTTGGGGAAATTTGATAGAAGTAAGAGAGTAATATCAAATTGTAGCCTGAAAGTAGGGCTTTACGGGAGTATTTTTGAAATAAAAATCCGATACCTTTAGCGCATTCTATGGTCCAAATACGTGTAAATTAGCGCAATTCCGTTTCTGGAAATTGTAGCATACGTCAAAAGTCGAGGAGAGTAAAGGAGATGCTCGGTGAGGCTCAGATATGTGTCTATAATAGCTAATTACATGCTTTGCTCTCACTCCTCATATTCTCACCTCTCAGAGAACATGCATGTCCAAACTCTAATTAACACACCACTTCACCACCACAACATGAGAAGGAGAACGAATACCTCGGCCAAAAGTGACCGAATACGGCCAAGACGCTCGCTGTCGTCTCCGTCGCGTCCCCGACTCTCATTTTCCGACTTTGAGGGCTACGAACGGCCTGAAAAGCCCTCAGTTCCACACTCGTTATGGGACTATCTCCAGGTGCATCTTCAGGGAGAACAACCATACACAGAAGAGAAAAATGAACATCTGTTATCGCTGATCAAGGTGCCTCTGAACCTGGAGATGATCATGGCGTTTGGGTTTTTCACGTGTCTCGATTCGTTTCTCTACACCGTCACAATCATGCCGTTGAAGGTGGCTTCGGTTTTGTGGGGGATACTTAAAAAGAGAAGCACACGTCATGTGACCATGACCAATATGAGCGATATCATCAAGGCTGTGGTTGTCATTTCTACAATGACCTTTTTGTTGCTCATTGACACCTCAAAACTATACCATAACATTCGAGGTCAGAATGCCATGAAGCTGTATGTCATGTTCAATGTGCTTGAAATCACAGACAAACTGTGTGCAGCTTGGGGACTGGATGTTTTGGAGTCCCTGTTTTCAGCAGGGACTCTCAACAACTACCAACGTCTAGCCACGTACATGGGTCTGTATATGGCTTACTCAGCAGTCCATTCGGGTGTACTTTTGTACCAGATTGTGACGTTGAATGTTGCTGTCAACTCGTACTCAAACGCGTTACTAACCCTTCTCCTCTCCAACCAGTTCAACGAGGTCAAATCGACTGTTTTCAAGCGATTTGAGCGCGAATCTCTGTTCCAACTCACGTGTGCAGATATCACCGAACGGTTCCAACTGTGGGTTCTGCTTGTTTCTATCGGACTCCGAAACGTGGTGGAAGTCTCAAACACAGGGCTGGTGCCCTCGTCTTGGTCTGGATGGAACAGATGGCTAGGAGCGCTTCTAGGGCCTGCTCTGGTAGTTCTGGGGTCTGAAGTCGCCGTGGACTGGCTCAAACACTCGTACATTGCCAAGTTCAACAATTTCAGGCCTAGAGTGTACCGCAAGTTCCTGGACGTTCTCACGCAGGATTACTATGAGCATGCCTTTAATGATCAGCTGATCACCCGTCGAATGGGTCTTCCTACTACTGCTCTGGCCTGTGTCTTCATGCGAATGTGTTACCAGAGTTACCAGATTCTGTTTGAGTCTGGAGAATCCCGTTTTGTGAAAGGAACTCCTACTGTGAGTCCTCAACTGAGAGAAACGCTGGCTCAAGTGGATACCAAGTTTGTCAACAACGTGTCGGTTTCTGAGATCGCACAGGCCACAAGAACGTTTTTCAGTTCTTTGTACAATGGAACTTCTCCTTTGGTGTCGTTCTCCTCAAACATCATTCCTGTTTGGGCCAAGTTTGACATCTACTACGTGACCTATCTGCTGACCATGATTCTTGTGTTTGCACTTGTGTTTGCAGTTTTGGTCATCTTCAAGCTGTTTCTGGGTCTCACCCTCTTGAGATACAGCCACAGCAAGAGACGACGTCAAAAACGAACTTTTGACGAGATGGAGAAGCGAAAGGAGTCGATCAAGGACGACTACCTGCCTGGAAAGACGAGAGGTGGACAGGGAGTCATTGAGCTGACAGACGACATGCAAAAGGGACTGTACAGTGACGGCGAGGAAAAGAAGGAAAAGCAGCACAAAAAGAAGGTGGTGGAGCTGCAGAACGTGAGTAGGTTTGATATGGTGAGCAAGAGGATCTGGTAGGGCGTTGAGAGGGTTCGTTGAGTGGGTTCAACACTTAATTTATTTATTACATGAGCATTTTTTGGAGTTGCACCGTAGAAATAAGTCTGATAGCTTTTGGAAGGCTGGTGGACATGAAGACACTTTACATATACCACACGTTTATGGAGATGTCGATGGTTATTTAATTTATTTCAATTAAACCTGAATTATTCGAATAGTACATGTAATTGGAATAAATCTTAATTAATCATCCAGCAAATGTCGAAAACCACCAAAAAGCATTGAATACTGGCACAAATCAGATATAGATGATTGGATACTTACTAACAAAATAAAGCTCAATTGTTCTGAGTATTCCAAAATATCTCAGAATAACCAATAAGAACCCACAATTACATTACCCAAAAGCTACAGTACCACCATAAAATCACAACAAAATCTTTCCTTATGTATTGGTTATATCTTTCCTACACTGCATCCTCTACTTGCCATCGTCTCCATCCGTTTGCTTCAGCTTTTTGTCACTCGACCATCGCTTCAGCTTCATTCTCAACGCTCAGCCTCATTCTCAGGGCCATGACCATGCTGCGAGATCCTGTGGAAGAGCGCCCTTGTTGCTCTTGCGAGAGCGTAGTTCTCCCTTGGGGGCCTTCTGGGTTGCGGTCGCGGGGCGGGCCTTCGGAGTTGCGGCGTCGGGAGGCCACGCCGTTGGAAGAGTCTACTGGAGAGTACTCTTGCAAAGGGGCTTGTGTACTGAGGCTCATTGGTGACCGTGTCGGTCTCTTCCTCAACAGGCTGGACAGTAGGCCTGGGGGGGACTGCTGCGATCGTCTGGCTGAAAGACAGAGCTGCTAGTCTAGGGTCGATAGGCGGACCTCTTAACTGAAAGGGGTCAGAGTCTTCGCTGACAGGCCGAGATGCTGGATGAGGGCTGACAGGCTGGGCTACTTTTAGCTTGAAGGTGACAGTCTTCTTGACAGAGAGAGATGACGTGGGGGTGGCGCCGTCGTTCACCTTTAGAACAGACTCGGGGGTCGCAGTCTGAACAGGCTGAACAGCTTGCTTAGGGGTGACAGCTTGAACAGTAGGCTTGGGGGTAGCACAGTTGGTCGCTTTGTTGACAGCAGTGTTGGTCACCTTGTCGACGGAGGGAGCTGCTCGCTGAGGCACAGCGGGGGTGATCACCCTTTGAACAGGATGAACGGTGGGCTTGGGGATAACAATCTTGATCTTTTTGGCAGCTGCTCGCTGAGGAGTGGTAGTCTTGACCTTATTTTGAACGGGCTTAGGGGTGGGTTTGGGGGTAGCAGGGGTGGTAGTCTTGTTGGCAGGCCGAGGGGTAGCATGGATGTTCACCTTTTGAATAGGCTCAAAGGTGGCAGGGTCGATCTCCATGTAAACAGGCTGAACAGTTTGCCTGGGGATAGCAGTCTTGGTCTCCTTTTGAGCAGGCTTGGAAACAGAAGTTGAGGCGACAGTGTTGACCTCTTGGACAGACTGAGCAGGCTTAGGAGTGGTAGTCTTGGTCTCTTTAGGAGCTCGCTTAGGGGTAGCAGTCCTCTCCTTGTTGACAGACTGAGCTGAAGACTGGGGGGTGACACTGTTGTTCTCATTATCAGCAAGGGACCCAGAGGTAACAGTCTTGGTCTCCTTGGAAGCAGGCTTGGGGGTAGTAGTTTTAGCCACCTTGTTGACAGTCTGAACAGTGGGACTAGGATCTTCCACTTCAGCAGCTTCCACGTCAGAAACTTCCTGTTCGTCAGAAACCTCCTGTTCATCAGAAAGTTCCATTTCGTCAGAAAGATCCATTTCGTCAGAAAGATCCATTTCGTCAGAAAGATTCATTTCGTCAGAAAGTTCCAATTCGTCAGCTGATTCCACGTCGTCAGCAACTTTCGGTTTTGAAACCTTTCTCCTTTTGGCGGGCTTTGCACCACAGATACAAACAGTCCGTTTCTTTGTAAACCAAGGATTAGCCTTGAGCCCCTTCCTTGTCCAACAATCTCTGAAAATCGTCTTCTTCTCCTCAGCAGTGTATGATATCATGTTGGCTCGACCCCAGTCAGCTTTCTGTTTAAATGTCATCTCGTCAAACATTTTCAGAGTCTCGGTATCGATACCCTTGTTCAACTCGCCCTGGCCAAGTGGATAAACCGAACCAAAATATTCGAGTGCCTCAGCAGCTAGGTTGGTACGCGTCCAGTAAACAATGTCTTCAGGGTTGACTTGTTCAGAAGAGATGTCAGAATCGCTCATGTGGGAGTGTGAGTGCAATAGCCGATTGGAAGTTGACTGTTGTGTCTTCGGGAAGTTGAGAGTTATGTCCTGGGAAGTTGTGGGTTAGTTGTGAGTTATGTCCTGTGAAGTTGTGGGTTATGTCTTCGGAAGTTGTCAGTTGTGACATGAGAACTTGTGGGTATCTTATATGGACCATACACTTTGTCATGCTTGCACCCTCTACACCTGTACTTTCCCCTTAAAGTAACTCCTGTCTGGAAGTATTGGATGGTCTGAAATAGTAAGTCTAATAATTGCACACTTTTGAAAATATTGGTGACTGTTCAATCAGCTATTTGTGCTACAGCAGCTTGGTATTCCATTAGACCTGTACCACTCATCCAACTATATAATCCGACAAAGCTCAAATCCTGCAGAAGATAAAAAACGTACAAGTACCTGATGCAGTGCTTATGGCAAGTAGCTAGAGTGTCGTATGTATACTTAAAGTGCCTATCTTATCGTATACAGTATGTACCATAAACGGAAGTGGTACGCCGAATGAAGACAAATGATATTGGAATTCGAGAGTACAGTACACTAGTAGCTCTATAATGCGGGACCCCTATTAAGAAGAACTGAAGTATTGTTCTGATCTGCTATAGCACACAGGAGCACATACTGTAGAGTATCTGGGTGGCAGGTTAAACATTTCCTGCTTGCTAGGATTTCTTGCATAAAAACTGAAAAGACGATCATAGCCGTAAACTTCGGTGTATTCCAAATAGAGTCATCAACCTTGTTGCTATGAGGATATCTCTCTATTCTGTACTGTACTGGTACTGTGTCGGTAGTTAGAATGTCTTGTTTTTTTTTGGAAACTTGACCACCACATCTTAACCCTGTGAGCTGAGTACTCTCCAGAAAGAATACGACCGCTTTTGTGGACACAAGTATACAATCAACAGCTAAACCATCTGTTCCTTCAGTAACTTTACTCCCTTTTTTCTCTTCTCGTTAAGTCTGTGAATTTAGAACAGTACCCTATCCAGGGCAGCTTCCTTTCTTCACAGCGATACGCGTTGATCAACTCGTTTGTCTGGATTAGATTTTGGTCAACTCTAGTATTGTTCTGCTCCATGATAAGACGTCGTATTTTCTTTATGTAGCTTTCAAGTGTGGTGTCTATCAGTATTCATGATCCATCTTACTGTACCTTTTGAAGAAATCTAATATAACGAAGCAGGGGACCAGTTCAAGAAGCTAATGAATACCTCCAGTAAACGCGCGAGATCAGTAGCTTTACATTGATACCATGTTCGGCTATATTCATTTAACATCTCTTACTTATCCCCTCTCCCATTCATAAGCCGTCACTTCTAAATAGGGCTGAAACAGCACGTGGAAGCTTGATAGACTGATTGGGCACGAGGAGTAGTTGTTGTAAAGAGGGGACAATCACATGCTCTTATTTATTCCAGTTTTCCTCATTGGGCAACTATAAAAAAACAGAGAGCACATGAAAGCTTTGCTGGGGTCTTATACCATGTGGGTGTACCAGTAAGTAACAATCAAATTAAATAAAGAGCTGGATTTCAAATCCCTGCAAGTACCAGTATGTACAGTACCAGCTTCATTAGCACAGTACTACTGGCATCTAATCAATGTTGGTGGCATCACTATTGACATTTCTATATGGGAATGGCAAGTGATGTCACTACCTGTCAGTACAGAAAAGGCAGGTGAGGTCATTGGGAAACAACACCTTGGTTCTAATGATAATTTCCCGCCTGGTTTATAGTTACCACGTCACACAGTGTACTGTACCTTCCCAAAGCCCCAAACTTCCTGACCAGTCAGTCCCCTCACGACACTGTCTACGATACATAGGTTGCTCCAGAGTTGGTCCACCTCTCTTCTAATAATACACTATTACTCAACACTTCTGTGGCTCTTGCTTTACATCTTATCCTTATCATTCATCTCTTTTATTGAGGCTCAGAATACTAGTACCTTCTTAGTTGACACCTCAACCAAGGTGATCTCCATAAACTACCGGTAGCATGGAACGGTCACATGAAGTGCGGAAACAACAAGGAGTTAAATTTGGGTACTGTACTTGGAGTGTACTGTACAGTACCTGTACCAGGTACTTGAAGAGTGCATCAATGACTTTAGAATACTCTTGATTACGTTTGGATCGTTTCTGTAATCTCCTTAAGCTGAAACAGTTGTTCAACTGGTTTAAGGAATACTGAAGGATCAGCTAGATTCCAGGTTGATGAAATACTAGTGCCACTGGACAGTTTGTACCTTCTTAGTGCAAGATGACGTCTAAAAAAATATTGGTAGCTAGACTCTTGGCTCAGGGCTGCCCTTAACAGTTCACATAAACACTCAGTATCAGAAGAAGACACAACATACCTGATCTAAAGAGAAAATAGCTGGAAACTGAAGTAGAATACTCTTAATAAACTAAAAAAGGCGTGACAGCGAACTTAACATGAATATATTCTCTTTTCTCAAGTCAGTTCTTCTCCACTCCCCAGTTTTGTAGAAAGGAAGTGCGCTACAGAAACATCACACAAGAGAAACAGAACATAAGCCAGTCTCAGATCTACTTACATATCACATTAATGTTTCGGTTAAGCCTACTTCGTTCAAACATCTCTATTCATTCAGAACTTCACTGTATTCTGAGTTGGTCAGCATTGCTCTTCTCCGATATACGATCATAAAGTCATCCAAATAGCACTCAGAGATCAATGATAGGAGTATCCTATCAAGCTCTGTATACCCGCTATACTTCTGATATATTCTTTTACCGATTATATTTTGTATTCACTCATTTGTGTAAAAATTGGATGAGTTATGCACTTTTGATGGTGATGGAGGCACTCTGGAGCTGGGCTTGTATGAGATGAAATGTTTATTTCAGTAGCTGGAGTAGATAAAATGACATACGGGGTCAATTTCACTAAGTATTGCTTGAGTTGTGAGTCTTTTTGACCCATTCTCAGATCACCACGGAATTAAATTTTCAGAGCAATTGAAGCACTGTGAGCAGAGCTTGTTTTTTTCTGATTTTCCGAATTTTGACTATCTCGTCGTGACCCCACTTTTGGGCCTCTTCTTTTTGCCTTACTTAACTCCTAAATCAAACATCACCACTTTAAGGTGGAGAGGTTTTGGGGCATCTTAATTGGGTGAAATTAGGGGTCAGTGTTCGGGGACCTACAAGTACAGTATGTGACAATATTGAGGAGTATACGGTGCTATTAGAGTAAAGGAGCAACAATAATGGGAGTGTATCCAATCAACTAAGCTCTACGGTGTATATTGGGTGAGCTATGATGTCGCTGAAAATGTGACTGCAATGGAAGGAAGATGCACTTTTGAAGGTGTTAGACGCACTCTGGAGCTTGGTTTGAATGAGATGAAATGTTTATTAAGCTGATATGGGTCTGGAAAAGATAGGCTAGATTCATTTAACCAAGTATCGATCGAACAGGAGGTTTTTTTCCAACTCCATGCTGACTGTATATCAATGCTTACTAAGCTAAAAATCGTCCTCAGCTAGCATCGCAGCCTATGTCTATATAGCAAGCATCCACAGCTCTCCTCTCGACAAAAGGAGTCATATTCAGATCTCCTCTCCTACAATTCCTCACACAACTATCACGCTACCATCTTCCATCAATCATTCAATCTATTATATACACATTACATCTATCTTGTGGCTGTAGCCTTGTGGAGAGCTCATCTTCAATCTTATAAGAGATCCTAATCTCAAACTCTCATATCGTTATAGGCCTTCATTGTCCGTCTCTCTTCATACTAATTATCATCCCGCTTACAAGCTAGGAGGCACCTCCTCGCCCTTCTCCTGGGCCAGTCGCTTCTCGAGCTTCTCAAACTCCTCGAGAGACACCTTCTCCTCGGGGTCGAGGAACTGCTCGACACCGGTCACCTCCTCGACGTAGTGCATGAGCATGCTCTCGATTCCGTTCTTGAGGGTGACGGCAGAGGAGTCGCACGATCGGCAAGCACCCAGCAGCTTGAGGTGCACGATTCCGGTGTCCTCATCGAAGCCTCGGAACGCAATGTCGCCTCCGTCTTCCTGGATGGCAGGTCGGATTCGGGTCTCGATGAGCTCCTTGATCATGGACACAACCTCGGTGTCATCCTCACAGGGAGCAGTGTCCTCAGCAGCAGTGGTGCCCTCCATGACGATAGGAGCGCCTGCGGTGATGTGTTCGGTGAGAATGGAGAACACCTCGGGCTTCAGGGTGTTCCAGTGGGTGTCCTGGGCCTTCTCCACGGTGATGAAGTCCGATCCAAACATGACAGATCGAACTCCGTCAACACCAAACAGCTTCTTGGCCAGTGGTGAGGAATGGGCCTCTCGGCCGCTGGTGAACTCGACGGTGTGGCCCTCGGGCAGAATCTGGACCGAGGGAAGGAACTTGAGAGCATCCTCGTTGGGTGTGGAGGCTGTCTGGATGAACATGGTTCTGTGGAGGCTGGGGAGCTTGGCGGAGACGATCTGGGGTCGCAGAGCCTTGTGTGTAAAAGGGCGCGTCACGGCGAGTCGAACGGCCGGTCGCTGGGCCCGCGAAATGAGTCGTGAGGCGTTTCTGAGCATGGCGTTGTGTAGTGGGTGTGGGAGTGAGTTGTGAACTTCGTGCAGTGTTTTTAGGTGGTGAGAATTAAGGTTGTGGGGATGGAGAGGGGGCTATTTAGGGGTGATGAAGATGTAGTGGGAAAGATCTGAAAAGCCAGATTTGGTGATAATGCCTTAATAGGTGTATTTCAACTTTAAAATTCCAAATCGACTCACTACTCACCCAGTTCTCCAACTCTCCTATCACCTTCCCCAGCTTCTGATTACACATCTTCAAACTCTATTTGCCGTTCTTTGCCACCCCTCAAAGATATCGGTAGCAAGATGATGGAAGGGTAAAAACGACGATTAAGACACAATCAATCCCGTATAACTCATTTCTGAATTCGAAATCCTCTTTTTCCCACCCCCTTTCCCTCCATCTGCGTCTCTCTCTTTTTTAGTTACTCCCAACCACAGTCATATGCACCCTTATGTAAGCCCAAAGAGCACATCGTTCATTGGCTGCAGAAGAGACTCAGAGATACTCGCTCTTTTCCTGCAGTTTCCTATCTCTCTCTTTCGCCACTACTCGTCTGAGTTGCTTCCCATGACCCCGCGACCTTGCTCCCGATCTAAACTCTGTTTGCTTAGTCAGACGGAAGAGAACGGAGATACGTCAGATGAGGGTAGTGGAGATTCGAGAGATGTGTAAGTGTATTCATTGACTTCCCTATAGCTAGAATGCTTATTTTTGAGTCTCTTGTATGAAAACCGAGCAAGCTAGAGGCTATCTCCTGATGTGGAGAGTAAGTAGTCAGGTAGCTACTTGGGGTAGCCTAGCTACAGTAATCGAGAGAGTATTTTGTAAGTCAGAAACAGAATCTGGGGTTATTGAAACGAATCAGCTCATAATGTCTACAGTAAGTGTATGGTCTCCATTCATGGCTCAGAGTACCCCATTTTCTCAGCTCTCCCCTGCCTCTAGTAGACAATCTCCATATAAGTCCCCCTGTCAAAACAGTGCCTTCTATATAGTTCTACAGGCTTCCAATCACAAAGCTTGTAAGAGATTAAATGTTCCAAACACTTTTCTTCGTCGACCTGGACTACTGTCTCATCGATAGCTCTCTTGGGGATCAAACTGTAGCCCGTTCCTCACCTCAACTCTCAACTACCAGCCATGCAAACTTAAGCCGAATAATACTACTGTACATACACGGGAGCTTAAAACGCAACTTTACGTCAACGTGATTTTGAAGAAATCACAGCAATTTCATCCTATTCCATTCCATCTATCGCACATTTTCCTACCATTTGCCCCAATTTATTCCCCCCTCTTCACCGCCCCCCTTCCCACCTCTCAAACCTTGTTTGCAATACACCTTCCTACATCACAAGATACGTGTTGACTCAACACAACCACCACTACCAGCTCACACACACACAATGGAACGCCTTAGTGTCGATACTTCGCGCTCTTCCATTGACAACAAACGCAACACCAAGCGAAATGCTCTACGGGAATTCTACAAACTCCAGCAACCAGCAGCAGATCCAGATGCTTCTCTGATCGCCTCGTCTGTCATTTCTTCTGCTCGAACGAGCATTTCAGACCTGACAAGTGTGGCTGGAGAGGAGGATTTCGAGGCCGAGGAGCGGCGTCTTGAGGCCAAATTCGAAGCTGGCAGCTTTGATGCTGAGGAAATTGCACGTGATATATTGTCATCACGAGGAAGTGGATCAAGAGTGTTGAAGGATCTTCTGAAGAAGGAAAACTCGCTTCTTCAGAGCATTCGAGTACTTCAGTCTGAACAGAAAGCTCTCGTGTACAACAATTACTCTCGACTGATTGCTGTGAGCGAAACTCTGGCTAAAATGAAAGACGGCAATCATGACAAGAAAACTGACGACATCAGTATAGTCATTGGAGACGAGCCTGTGGACCAGACACAGCCGATTGAAAAGACGAGGGAGAAGTTACCCGGCCTGATTCAGGAGATTAGCACGGCTTCAAGAGACCTGAAACTGGACGGCGTGGGGGGTAAAGTGGGGGCCAAACAGGTCGCTCAGTGGCTGATTAATACCCCCAAAGAGGTGGAGACGATGGAAGGGGAGGAGAAGAAGAAGAGAATTGAGGAGAGTCTCAAGGTACTGGATTTGTGGATGGAGAAGAGTAGGGTGAAGGGGTTGGAGGAGTTGAGGGGGAGGATTGCAACACTCGAAAGCGAAGCTTGAGGGTGTTGACGGTGTTGAGAGGAATTAACACTTGAGAGTGGAGTTCGAGAGTGTTGGTAGGAGTGACACATAACACTTCACAGCGGAGCTCGAGATTGTGGAAAATTGACCTGGGAAGCATTTCAAGTTATGATCGACCTTTGATACTTGGACTTTGAAACGCTGAAGATTCTAAAAGTTGACTGTTGAAGAAGCTGAGAGTGTTGACAGCAGCTTACTCTTCTAAATCGGAGTGTCTACTGAGGCATTTGATAACAGTTCCTCTCAGAACGTACGTCTTGGTGGCATTTGTGGTATTCAAGACCACTATAGAAGACGATGGTGGTTGTTCCTCTTCTTCACCCTACATATTCAATAACGACTTTGATGATTTTAGAAGGCAAACGTATCTGTTCAAGTTGCTGGTGGGTTTAGAGGCGCAAGTGAAGTGGAAGTTCAAAAGTCTGTAATTTGGGAACAATCTGTTTCGATTGATGACAGAATTAAGAGACATGCAGCCATAAGTTACTCCTGGTGACATTATTGTACATACTTCAGCTGTCTCTCATTAGATCTGTCTCGCACCTTCCTCTCATTACAGTCACATTACGACATTCCCGCACCTTCCTCTCATTACAGTCACATTACGACATTCGGGGCCTGCCCTTCGTGGACGCCGAGATGGCCAAGAAACAAATACAGACGTACATCCGCCACAACTTGCAGCGCTCTCAGGCGTCTGTATTGGCAGTAGTCGACGTCACAACCTACCCATCACTTACCCTAGAGCTTAGCTAAATAGACACAATGACATTATTTTTGAGTATTTTATCCATTCCCACTTATTTTATCTCCATATGTGGACAATACGACCCTGAACAATCACCCTTTTGTCACACAATCATATGCCCCAAAACCTCACCACCTTAAAGTGGTGATGTTTGACTTACGAGTAAAGTAAGCCAAATAATTGAGCCCAAAAAGTGGTGTGACGACGAGATGGTCAAAAGTGAAAAATCGGAAAACCTGACCTTTGCTCAAAATGCTCCTATTGCTCTGAAAATCGCAATATTCTGTAGAGATGTCAAAGTGGCTGAAATGGGAGCACAACTCAATCCATACTTCGTGAACTTGAGCTTACTTACCTATGAACTAGTCCAAGCGTCTCAATAAACATTTCATTTCATACAAGCTCCTCTGTCGTATGCCCCTAACACCTGCAAAAGTTCATCTTTTTCTCATCACAGTCACATTTTCGGAGACGTCACAATTCACCCAATAAACACCCTAGAGATTAGCTGATAGGCAGAATACCTTTATGTCTGCGTCTTTGATTTATTACTGCTGTCCCCCGTTAACTTGGAACCAAACTGACCCCCGAAACTGACCCCTAATTTCATCCAATCTTATGCCCCAAAATCTCACCACTTTTAAAGTGGTGATGTTTGACTTAGGTCGCAAGTAAGGACAGAGGACCGTCTGCGACAGTTTCTAAAAATCGACCCCAATCACATGAAGCGGATAGCCAAGCTGCACACAAACCTGGAGGCCGAGCTGGACCGGGTGCTGGAGGACTTTGGCGACCAGACCAAAATATGCAAGAGCACAGGTACCACCGCTGTTGCAGGAGCACGGTTCATGCCCATCGTGACCAGCCCGCTGCGAATACTGCGGTGCAAGGGCTGCGTACAGTCTGTGGAGGCCTTCCTGGCCAACCAGGAGGAGTACGAGGTGCAGCTGTGCGAGGAGGTATTCCCGCGCTGGGGGCAGCATGATGGGTGCTGCTCATTGTACTGAGCAAGGCAGCACTGCTCAACCGCCCTTTCAAGGATTATAAACATACCAGTATCGAATCTAGTGGTGCAGATCTTGAAACCCTGCGAAATAGCCTCTAGAAAAGAAGCTCTCGTCCTAATATCTGTTCTTATGGTGGACTTAAGGGTATCAGAATAGAGCCCCAAGAAAGGGGCTTACGATGGCATATATTACATATCTGTGGGGCTGGTATTTTTAGAGGGACGGGTGATTTCGTTCCCTTCAAACATTTGTGGTATTCAGATGATTAAGGTTTGCATGGATAACGCAAGGTCAATTATCCAAAGGGGCAATAGGTGAGGCTGTGGTAAAACACCCTAACCCCGACTTCCTTTTTTGCACTCTTCCATTGATTATTGGGTGCTTTAGTCATTCGGGGTTACCCGTCTGTCAGAGCCCCAAAGYACCCCATCCAAACAGCCTCMAAGTGCTCCCCTAAGTATTAGTTASACCCCTTCCTASTTTTCTGAGGACTCTCAATAACAYGACCCCGTMTCATGGCTCACCAAACTCTCGACAGCTTCAAACRTCCACTGCTGAGATCCAAGCTGAAGAGATCAGTGCGTAATCTCAGAACCAAGCTCAATTGCGAGACAAAAAAATGCGCAATCGTGACAATACAGACTTCTGTCTGCTCTTGATTTATCAAAGAGTCTTCTTGCGTCTTTATGTTATGCAAAAAAGTTGTCTAGATTATACACCCGCTCTAAGTCGCCTGGTTTCATTGAGGACCAACCTTCTTCACTTTCGACCCCAGGTCTGAAGTCTTCTACTTGACATACTCAGGACCGAATTCTGCATCCGAGTAATCATTACTGAGTACAGTACACAAACTATGTTTTATTAATCGTTTATTGAGTTGTTATTTAGTTTAATTTAGCGATTTACAACTCACTTTACGGGACATCCCGTTCCGATAGTACAGTACTTGTAGTGCCACCAGAAGGGTGGACACTTGAGTATCTATCAGAAGGAGATTCCATGCCAGTAGACAGCTCCTGTCTAGTACAGGACAGCCATCATTTACACACTGGCAATAGCAAACATACCGCCGTTCTGGCAACTGCAGAAATGTTACCCGGAGCGGCCTTTGCGTTGGCGACGTTTAGCAGCTCCCTCGGCAGGTTTAGAAGATTTATGGGCATTTTGAAAAGCTCTCAGGTCACGTTCAGCTCTGGACTTGAGCACCTCGGCGGATAGCGGCGGTGACAGCTTCGTATCCTTGCGACGTTTAGCAACTCTCGCGTCACGAGTAGCTCTGGACCAGACCTGGTTGGGGGATGGCGGCGGTGTCGGCTCCTTAWCCTTGGGTTTGTTCTTGGACCCCGGAGGTCGACCACGTCCCCTCTTGGACCCCTGGGAAGGTGTCTCGGCGGAAGTGAGCACGTTCTGAGGTTCGAGTGCGTTTTTACCGGAGGGAACTTCCACATCTGAATCAGAATCAGACTGTGGAATAGGTCCAGGTGTTTTAGCTGGTGCGAATGGTGATGTTAGAAGGTCTTCATCAGAACTATATCCAGGACTTGAAGAGGCACTGGAGATGTGATTGCTTGGTTTAGCCACCGCCTCCCTCAAAAGTCTTACTTGGGCGGGGGTGGGGGGATAGGGATATTCGAGGTTCCAGTAATGTGGTGGTTTTCGAGGCTCTTCAACAGAAATAGATCCAGAACCCGAAGGGGCACCCTCTGCGGAGAAGAGACCGTTTAAAAGAAATGGATTGGCGTCAGTCCCTTTTTTGACCTCCTCGTTTGAATTCATGTTGCACAAATGTTGAAGAGACGAAAATGACTGTGCACAAATGTTGAATAGGCAAGCCTTATATAGCACAGACTCTGTATGATTGTGCACAACTGTTGAATAGACAAGCCTCAAAATAACACACACTCTGTGTGACTGCTCAACTTTAACACATCCATCTCCTTGTACCTTGCTGGATTGTTTGAAAACGAGACGGACCAGTCAGATCAATCAGTTGCGAGTTATTGGTTGATTGTGTCAATCATGACTCCTCGTCACTCCCTTATATTTCATAGTACAATACAGCGAAACAGCAGTTTTGACGAGACTGGAACATCTGATGGCGGTGAGAAACAGCGTTGGGACGACGAAAAAATTCACAAAACGTCATATACTGTCGAAGTGGTCACGACTTGAAGGTCTTGGTTGTTTAAACTTTCAAAGACAAAAGAAAAGATTGTTGAAATGGAAGGATCCTTCAACAAATCTGTCCAGTTTAGGTAAAAATACCCACTGATTGTAGCACACCTGACTAAATTGAATAGGCAAATTGGCCTTTAAACAAAGGGGATTCGTATATGAGATCACTTTAAAAAGACTTAGTCAAAATCGTGAGCTTTCGAGCACTTCAGGAACTACCAGCAGCTATAGTATGAGAAGAGCCATAATACATTCACTTCTGATAGTGTAGAAGCAGAGGGACGCATTATGAACCTGCCTATGGTGACTACTAGCCAGTATTACTGTCTCGGAGCTATTGGGGCCCTCAATTGTGCATGTCCTTGGCTCTGTGATGGTTTAACATGAACAGAAGAAAGGATACTATTACCGTAGGACAGCAAGGCTAGGGGCCGCTCCTGCTTACTCGCTGCTCCAGAGCTAGCCATCCAGGGGTTCCTGCCCTAGGGAACCTGCCCTAGGGTGAACTACGAGGTGTCGCAAAAGCTACCGATTGGTTCCTTGACTGGAGCTTGAAGCCCCAGGAGATTCTGAGGTTGGATGTAGTCTCACACTTGAGGCCATGAAGCTGGCTGGGAATACTGCGCTATGTCTTGTAGAGCAATTGCGTGTCGTTGTCGTTAGGCGATTGCGAGAGTAGTGATGGTGTACCAAATTAGGAATAACGCAGGCTAATCAGCTCAGCTGACTGTTTCAATGAGGGGAGATTCCGTGCGTCACTACAGATGGGAACTACTGTAACTCTAAAGAGGGGTGCAAGTCGTGGCCACTTCAACAGTAAAAATCACTTCTCCACTCGCTTACATAATTAAGGTTTACTGGACCTCCTCACAATATTCCATCTTTAAAATCCAGAATTAATCAAAAACAGTTGAAACTCTCACATCCACTTTATTATCCACCAATATTCCTCCCCTCAAACTATCAATGATCTAGCTCCATTATTGACGAAGTTACCTCCCTCCCTCCTTTTCAGCTTACATAATCAAGATAACCTTTCTTAAATAAGCTTTCTCATGCACACCACCACTTGTGTTTGTGCACCTGTCGAAAATATTCCATCACCACACTAACCATGAACTACGAGGATTTGCGGGACCAGTTTTCGGACTATGAGGACGACGACGACTTTGACGTTGGTGGAGAGGAGAAGTACGAGAGCGATGGTGAAGGAGAGGAGCTAGGAGACCTCGACAATCTTGACGCGTTACCCAAGCGTCTTCAGGAGATTGTTGGAGGCGGAATTCCCGGTTCTGGGGCTTCTTCTGCTCCCAAAAAGAAGCGGGGACGTGGCCGAGTGTCGATTGTTGACCGGGAACCTGCTCCGGAGGTCAAAATGTACCTTGCTCAGGCGTCAGAGTGTTACATCAACAAGCAGCTCGATAAAGCGATTGAGTTGCTTGGACGAGCTGTCCAGCTGGACCCCAAGGCCTACCAGGCGTTCAAGCTGCTCGTGACCATCTACGACGAGCTTGGCGATGCAGATCGAGCACTTACAGCCAACCTAGCCGCTGCTATTCTCAACCACAGAGCCAAAGAAGACTGGTTGGCTGCTGCTGAGCGTTCCCACGCTATTGGAGGCAACAGAAAGCTCGACCAGGCCATCTTCTGGTACTCCAAGGTGGTGCAGGTCGATCCTGGAGACGAGTCTGCTCTTACCGAGAGAGCAGGGCTATACATGGACAAGGACATGTGGAAAAAGGCCGAGACTGACTTGAAACGGCTGTTGGAGATGCAGCCAAGTGACGAGGCTGTCGTGCGAACCCTGGGCTACGTATACACGCGTCAGGGACGAGAAGCAGACGCGATTGAGCTGTATGAGGGTATTCTGCAGGAGCGACTCGAGAGCAGAGGTGAATCCGAAGCTCTGCAGCCGTTCACGTTCACCCAGCTCAATTACCTGCTGGATATGTACGTGCGGACCGAGTCGTGGGGTAAGGTGCTGCTCAAGGGCAAATCTGTGGCTCGATGGCTTCTGGGACGTGCTGATGAGACGCACTGGGACGAACATGCTCTTGAGAGTGATGCAGAGTACGATGAGCGAAGGAAGACTGTCAAGAGAAGTCAGAATCGAAACCCTGAGTCGTACAGACTGCCTGTGGAGATCAGAAGTCACATTTGTATTGCCAGATTGAAACTTGGCGATTCAAACAGTCTTCTGGAAGCTAGACATCATTTGGATGTGTTCTTGGAGGAGGATAGTTCTGTGTTTGCAGATATCTTTCTAACTCTAGGACAGGCTTTTCTTGATGCCAATCTTTATGCTGAAGCTCTTGACCTTCTTACTCCTCTGGTTCGTCATGATGCAGATGTCGTCTCTCAAACTGACCTGTATCTTGCTCTTGCTTCTGCCTTGCATCATCTTGGACACTATGAAGATGCTGAGCAGGCGTATCTCACTGTTTCCAACATCGATCCTAACAATGTGGACGCCATGCTTGGTCTTGCAGAGTCGTACCATTTCCAGGAGCGATACGACGAGTGTACGTCTATTGTGGACGAAATTCGAGATTTGCGAGCCAAGCAGAAGAGAGACGAGCTTGAGGTTCATGATGGAGAAGTCGACGAGGAGTCTGGAGTCGTTTTCGTGCAGAGACAACGACCTTCGACGAAACCCAGTGTTAGAGAGAAGGAGTTGCTTGAACGGAAAGCGACTGAGGCGTGTAAGGAGAAGTTTGTGGCTCTGGAACGTCAACGTCCTGGTCTTCTTCAAGGAAACGCAGTTTCTGTCTATGAATGGATGACTATTGCTTCTGAGCTGGTTGATTCGTTCTCTTCAGTCAGGCAGTTTTACCCTTCTGACAAAAGACGTGCTTTCAAGGGCATGACTTTGTCCAAAAAGCGAAAAGACAGAATGGACGTTGATCACCGAATTGAGATGCTGACAGCTCGTCTTGAGGAGGATGTGATTGAGGATGATTCTGAGAATCTCACAGAGTTCCGAGAAATCCCGTTTTCCGTGTGGTTTGACATGTTCATGGAGTATGCCCTTGCTCTGGCTCGATACGAAGACACTCCCGCTGATTGTTACACTGTTTTGAACTACGCCAAGGAGGCCAACGTGTTCAGAATGAACTCTGATCGAGTGGAGTGTATGGATCTTGTTCATGTGGCTTGTTCCATCATTGCCAATGACTACAGAATTGCCAACGAAGAGACAAAGACGCTGATGAGAACTCTCAAGTTCTACAACGACACGATTCGACTCTTTTCCGCAGTTCTTCCTTCTGGAGCAGATGCACAGGCGGTTTTCAACTCGACAAACAACCAAAAGTTCATTCTGCGATACATCAAGGCTGTTGACTCGATTATTCTCGGCAAAGAAATCACTGGTCAAATGAGAGTTGAGAACCGAGCTGATTACTCCGGTGTGTTGCACAAGGAGAACCCTCTTTTGTTGACTCTCTACGGACATGCCATGATTCTGGGACGCTCTTATGTTTCTGCATTGACATATCTCATGAGAGCTCTCAAAGAGTCTCCTCAAGACCCTATGGTGCTCTTCACCATCGCCATTGCTCATGTCCATCGAGCTATTCAGCGACAGACCAACAATCGACATTTGCAGATTGTCGAAGGTCTCTCGTTTCTCACTCAGTACATGGACATTCGAGAAAACTCGGGAGATCACGAGGCGCAAGAAGGAAACTTCAATATGGCTCGAATGGCCCATATGCTTGGCTTGACGGGTCTGGCGGTGGAGAACTACAACAAGGTGCTGGAATTTGATTTTTTGGGTCTGGATGAACGGTATGATCTCAAGAGAGAGGCGGCTTACAACCTGCAGCTGATTTATACCATCAGCGGTAACGGCAAGCTGGCCAGATGGGTGGTCGACAAGTACCTGACGGTTTAGTGTATTAGTATTGTAATTTATTGTATGTATGAGTGAGAGTGGAGACAAGTCGTAGTGGTAGAAGTGTAAGTATTGCAGTATTAGTATTTTCCATATTTTTGCCAGTTTTCTTCGATTTATTTTTTAAAATATCAAATAAATTGCGCAAATTCATTTTTAAACCAGGTGAAGCTAAGCAGTAAACTAAAAACTGATTCTATAACAAAAACAGATAGTCCTACAACTTTGAAGAGCTACCGCCTTTTTCATCACATCATCATAGGTTACAAGCCATTTTCCAGATGTCTGACAACTGGAGTTGAATCAGGACTTTCTTCAGAGATGTGAAAATGGCATGAGTGTGATATCAAATTTAGGCAGCAGACTTCACCCTTCATCTCTTTTTTTACAATTCTTTGTTTTGTCCAAACCAATGCGGTTTCTATGCTCCAACCTTCATTCTCAGACCGCCTATGAGGATATTACTGTAATGAGACTGACTGCAGTCACCACCTTTTGATGTACCTCTATAGCAAACTGCTCAGATGAAAGTGGAGAAAGGTGGTTGTGACATTTTCGACTCACAAAACAGAGTTCGTTAAAGTCCTATTGGATTGGTGCAGGTGTGCACCACCATGGCCAACACCATCTGCGATACCCTGATGTTAGATGAGACGTTGCCTGTGATGTTACCCTTGACTGTGTCGTTGTGTTACATAACTAAACACACAATCCTGGGAGCAGAGCGAGGAGGATTCGTAGATATAAACGACTCTGACACTCAATAGTATCCCCCAAGAGAAGTACTCAGGGCTGTCGTAACGGATATGTCTCTTTGATGGGTCGAAGTTTGCCCCATACTCACGACTGACTGCCCCAATTTTCCCCACATGATAGTCATGAATGACCCCTCCAGCTACGTGATATTGCAGGTTCAGTCACCAGCTGTTTCAGAATTACTGGTATGGAGATGCTGAAAAGCTCTAGATGGTTATGGAATACCTTGGTATTTTTTGATTTAGAATATCGTCAATCCCTCTTGTTTTACACGGCATTTGACGGAACTCGTGCTTACATCAGCAAAGGCTTATTTAACTGGAGGAGTTTCAAGTTCACTACCGCACAAAGCTGGACGCTCTGGAGGAGGTGATGCAGCTRTTGCAGAGAATYAATGATTTGAAAAGKAGSATATCGATCGAAGAGATGRCAAKAGCGTCTAACGCCAGGCTTTTCTGGAGATACAGGAGGATATACGGGTAATAGAGGGGTTAATAGATGTGCTAAGGGTGTGAAACAATAAGGTGGTTCAGTTGTAGGAGAGTAGGTGGTGTAGTTGTAGTGTGTGGAGATGTCTAGGGGAAATTGTAGAAATTGGGTCATAGAAAATGTTATAGAAAAGCTGGAGATGAAAGAAAGATGTCAGTGTAGTTGGAAGCGGTGAAAAGAGAGGTTGGTGCTTTTTTTTGTGTCATAATCTCTTATTTTTGTGTCATTTGAGTGTATCTTAGAGTGATTGGTAACAGAGCATATGAACGTCTACTGTGAGAGATATAGAAGACGGTACCTATTGTCACACCGTGATATCACTCTAGTCAAAATATCTTCTACAATGAGTGATCAGAGGGTGAGATCTGTGGGCTTCAAATTTTGAGCATTGACAACACCATTTAGTTGAGACTTAGTTATGAAACAGGCGATATGGGGCTCATTAGTTGAAACATAGTTGAGGGAATGAATTGTCTTGTTTCTGGGGTTCCTGTAGAGCTGGAGAGATGAAAAGTATATCAAAAGGTAGCCCAAGTGTCGAATATTACAACGAATATTTTATCTGACATTTGTGCCACACAAGGAACTAATTAGTTACGAAGCAACCGCACACAGTTGGGACGAACGGTTGTCCAGGAGACGAACATTAGGTAAGATAATCAGGTGAAATGACTGCTCAACCTCATGACTTCTGGGGCTGATCCCTAACCCTGCATTACTACATTGGGTAATACTTGGCCTCATATGACTCGACATGTGGACCCAATTGTGTCATTTTCTAAAAGCTGGTCTCTACCTACAACCATTAGCTAGTCCTAGACTTGAACACCGGCACCAACAATGTTCGATGAAGATAAGGAAGCTCGTCACTGCTTCATTGTCAACGCATATGAAGAAGGTCTAGAAGCCTGCATCCAAGCTGAACGCTGTCTAGATGATCATAGAAAGACGTTTCCAAAGTTGCCTGTTCCAGCTTCCCAGGAGCAATGTGATTCCGCGTTGGACAGCTGGGATGTGTCTCCTAGAGAAGTGRRCCTATACGTGAAGACCATCAGGGRCCTGGAAGAAAAGCTCRACGAGATCTGTGATATCCTTTRCACTACCCGTCTGGTATCGAACCCAGCAGACGTTGTGAACGCACGTGACCTGKWCAACTTGRTCTCGCGTATTRAACGTGTTCTTGAGATGCTCGAGCCCAGTAACCTGCTTCAGATGGCGCTGCACGACATGATGAGGTACCAGAGCGAGGAGCTGACGCTGTGGGTCCTGTCCAAATTCGACACCCCTCACTTTTCC
>BCLX01000005.1:2720996-2759644 GCA_001602355.1 Yarrowia sp. JCM 30695
AACATGTTCATTATAGCCGATGAACTATTACTCCACTAGCTTTGATGATGATCAGCGGTGTCTGTTTATTTTATGTTATTTTATTTTATTTTATTTTATTTTATTTTATTTTATTTTATTTTATTTTATTTTATTTTATTTTATTTTATTTTATTTTATTTTATTTTATTTATTTTATTTTATCGTAATTTTTGGTCTTCCGAATGTTCGGCTTACTAATCACTCCCAATCAGGTTTCGAATCTGCTTCTCAGTGCACCCTTTGCGAGACAAATATATGCCCCAAATAGGTGAGCTTATTAGGGGTTGAGTTTGTTAAGGGTAAGTAGTGGAGGAAGACGGCAGCGTAAATTGAAAAGGAGTTTGTATTGGCACTTTGGCTAATGAGCAACGACATTTATTAATCACGGGTCGGGATACTGAATGAAGCTACTCCCATGTCTCTAGCTTATCTGCAAGCTTGTATTTGAGCTCCTAGGTGACTTTTCCCCTCAACTAAATCTTAACTAAACGGACAGATTCAAATACTGTCGCTAGGACATGGTGAGAGGAATTGAGATATACCATTCTGATCCTCTTTATTCGGGGAGTGGAATGGACCTCTTGATTATTCAAACTTGAAAATTTACTTAGTTAGGGTACAGTACTTGATTCACCCAACGACTTCATTAGCCACAGTGAATATACTGTAGAAGACTAGGGAGTCTCAGGAGCATAACGATGTTTGTTTCGTAGCCGCAAGATCACCGTAATGTCTTTTGTTGACCCTGCAAACTTCTAGTGTGAGGTGAGGTTGTTTCGTTTCACTTACCGTGCATTACTTGCCCAGTTTGCAATAATTTTGCTTCAGATAATACCCTCAAGGCTCCTCTTCTTCCTTTTAAGTCTAAATATCAGCTTGTTTGACGTTACGAGGTTACTCTAGTGAAATGGAGGTAATACCAAGTTATGTACACATACAAACAACTGGAAGTGGCCCTATAGAAAAGATAATGGCACTCAGTGTCTACCAGTTTTTTTTTTTTTTTTACAACTTATTGACTCAAACTACTTGTAGCTACACTTACAACTGTACATACTTGTACTCCGTACATACATGAAACATGTGGCTAATTGGTAAAAGGTTTTCCCCTTCACCGATCATCAGTTCACCACCAGCTAGAGGTAAACGTGGAGACGGAGGTACCGTATGCAAATGAACTCCTGACAACTTGGACATACTTGTACGAGTACCGGTACTGTACCAATAGGTCTCTCAATATCTATAGGGTTAATGTATTATGTGATTATAAAAGAAAATGAACGCCGCATATTAGCGGACCAGCGATTGGGGGTTCTTGAGGGGTTCTAGAGCGGTTCTGAGGTACGGATAGTGAATCGGGTCATATCCCGCTCCAAACAACATTTCAACACTCTTTTGCTTTCCACATCCCCTCTACAAGTAATTATATTTCTGCCACATCTCCCATCACACTACTTGTACAATTGTATTTACTTGTCCGAATATTAAGGTTTGGGTATTGTATGCGGTTAATATAGACCGATGATAAGTTGAATCTCAACAGAAGACCAATACACCACCTTTCGCCATGCCAACTATCAAGTCGCTGCTCGATACGGATCTGTACAAGCTGACAATGCAGGCCGCAGTGCTGCAACACTTTTCCGAGGCTCAAGCGACGTTTCTGTTCAAAAACCGAACACCGTCCAAACAGCTCAACGTCGAGGCTGTTCAGTGGCTCAAAAGCGAGATTGCGGCTTTGGGAGAGCTGCGATTCACAGAGGACGAGATAGCGTTTCTTCGGAAATGTGTCGGGTTTCTTCCAGCCGAATATCTCGAGTACCTGAAGACCTGCAAGCTTGATCCGGCTAAACAGGTCAAAGTGGATGTGAATTCCGAGGGTCAGCTTGAAATTGAGGTCAGTGGACCCTGGAAGGACACTATTCTGTACGAGATTCCTCTTCTGGCACTCGTTTCGGAAGCCTACTTCAAATTTGTGGACAAGGACTGGAGTTATGAGGGACAAAGTGAACTGGCAGCCACCAAGGCTCAGAAGCTGATTAAACAGGGCTGTGTGTTTTCCGAGTTCGGTACCCGTCGAAGAAGATCGCTCAAAACCCACGATATTGTCATTGCTGGGATTTTGGAGGGTCTGAAGACGGCTGAGGGAGACGGAATCTTCACGGGAACCTCAAACGTCTATTTGGCCAAGAAATACAACCTCAAGCCTATTGGAACTGTGGCCCACGAGTGGATGATGGGAGTAGCTGCTGCTACCGGAGACTACTCTACTGCCAACCTCAAGGCCATGGAGTTGTGGATCCAGACTGTGGGAGACGCTAATGCAGGTGTGGCGCTTACAGACACGTTTGGAACCGAGTCTTTCCTCGTGGACTTCAAGAAGCCGCTAACAGACATCTACAATGGTGTCAGACAGGATTCGGGCGATCCTCTGGACTACACAAAGCTCCTGGGTGACCACTACAAGAAACTGGGCTATGAACCAATGTCCAAGGTCATTGTATACTCTGACTCGTTGGATGTGGAGAAGTGTGGCAAGTTCAAGGCAGCAGCTGCTGAGAACGGACTCAAGTCCGCCTTTGGAGTGGGTACGTTCTTCACCAACGACTTCAAGCGACTCAGTGATGGAGAGAAGAGTACTCCTCTGAACATTGTCATCAAGATCCAGCAGCTGAATGGCAAGTCATGCGTTAAGCTGTCGGATAACTTGTCCAAGAACATGGGTGATCCCGAGACAGTTGAGCGAGTGAAGCGGGAGCTTGGCTACGTTGAGAAAGGCTCTGTGATTGACGAGTCCAAGCGATGGAACTAGAGGAGTAGATTAGATAATAGATCAATGAGATAAGTTATGAGTTATGGATAACGGTTGGTAATGAGTGACGAATAAACGGTCAATAAAAAATTTGCATGAACTGTGTCATAAGTGCCGAGTAAACGGTTAATTACAAATGGCACGAACTGTGAAAAATATCGGGTTTTTAAATTAGCTGTTACGGGAATCGAACTGAGTCTTAGATCGCCACATACACTCATGTGGGTCTGCATCGTCCCACTTTCAGGGGTTGAAGGAGTAGGTCGCAAATGAAGGAGGGAAAATTCGGGAAAATCCACGTAAATTTATTTCAGTGTGATATAACCGCTGTTTATAATTCTCCTACTTTATTGCAATTTTTACTTCCCCCAAAAACCCCATTCCAACTCCCCACCCCAAATAAAGTTGCTATCTCCCAGGCTCAAACCTAAAGTTTTCTACGCATGCTTAATTTTTACGCACTGTCTTTGCAGGTTACAAACCACGATACATACTCCACAGACTACTTGTACTTGTACAATGGACTTGACACCGGAAAACTTGTTACAGGCTCTGGAGGCTGCGGGAAACCAGAGCGTGGACGGCCCGCGAGACTCGGGCCAGCAGCAGCTCAAGCTTTGGGAGCAGGTTCCCGGGTTTTTCTCGCTGCTTCAGGACGCCTATCTCGATCAGTCCTTGCCTATCCAGGTGCGATGGATTGCGGTCATCTACTTCAAAAATGAGAGCGAGCGACACTGGCGCAAGTCTGCTCCATACGCCGTGTCCGAGCAGGAGAAAAGCGCCATTCGATCCAAGGTGTTTGGGTGCATTGACGAGTCCAACCGGCAGCTGATGATCCACAATGCATATGCCATTGCCCGTCTGGCTCGTATGGACGTGCCTGGAGACTGGCCCGATCTCATGGACCAGCTGCTGCAGCTTCTGCGTCAGGGCGTCGAGTCGCAAAACTACACAAAGCAACACAATGTGCTGACGGTGCTGAACCAGGTGATCAAGGCGTTTTCCATCTCGCGGTTCGGACGGGTGCGTCAGGCGCTTCTGGAGTCGTCGCCAGCCATTCTCTCGCTCGTGACAGACCTCTACACCAACTACTCCGAGGCTTGGATGAGCGACGTGGAAAACAACACCGCCAAGATGGAAATCACGCATCTGTGTCTCAAGCTGGCGAGACGGCTGATTGCCGAGGGCCATGAGCGGGCCAACCGGTCCGAGGACTGCCGACGGTTCTTCCAGATTACCGTTGTGCAGCTCCCCCAATTTCTTACCATGTACTCGGACGCATTCTCTGGCAACGCTCTTCTGGAGAAACACGTTCGAGGAGTCGGAAAGCTGTACCATACCATGCGAGAACGGCAGTCTGTGTCGTTTGTGCTCATGCCGGACTCTCTCAAGGTCGCAGAGCTGTACCTGCAGCTCATCGAGAGCAAGAAGGAGCTGTTCCACCAGGAGGACGATGCTGCCGAGGAGGCTGCCGAGGACTGGCAAAAGGTGGTGGTCCAGGGAATGCTGCTGATCAAGCACCTGATTGGCGTGCTGTACCGGAACGGAGCGTCGAACCTGCTCACGTACAAGACCGAGCAGGACAAGGAGGAGACCACGGTGGCGGTCGACATGCTGCGCCAGTTCTTCTCGGACGCGCTGGTGCAGCACCTGACAGAGCTGCTGGTCACGTGGTACCTGCGGCTTCGACCTGCCGATCTGGTCGAGTGGCACGACAACCCCGAGGAGTGGGCCAACGAGGATCTCAACAATGCATGGGAGTACCAGCTGCGAGCGTGCAGTGAAAAGTTGTACGGCGATCTGGCCATTAACTTCCGCGAGATTGTCGTTCCCATGGTTCTGAAGAACCTGGAACAGAGCACTTCCTCCTCTGACATTCTGGCCAAGGATGCTGCTCTTGCTGCCTTTGCCACCGGCTCGGCTGCCATTTCCAAGGAGGACTCTGCAGACTTTGACCAGATTTTTCCCCAGATTATTATCCCCCAGGGTCTTGCCAACGGCTCTTCCGAGTACAGAGTTCTTCGAAGACGAGTGGCGATTGTCCTGGGCGAATGGATCACTATCCAGTGCTCTCCCGAGAACAGAATCAAGGCCTACGAGCTCATGGTGCATCTTCTGAACCCCCAGGACCCTCTGAACGACGTTGTTGTGCGAATCACAGCTGCTGCCGCTCTGCGGTTCACTGTGGACGACTGGGATTTCGAGATTGACGGCTTCCTGCCTTTTGTCGGCGACATTTTCGTCCGTCTGTTTGCTCTGCTCAAGGAGGTGAAGCAGATTGACTCCAAGGTTGTGTTGCTTCGAACTGTGGCTGTGGTGGCCGACAGAATCGGTGCTCGAGTGTCTCCCTACGCCGATACAGTGCTGGAGATGCTCCCCGCATTATGGGAGGAGGCCGGTGAGCAGCAGTACCTGCGAGTCACCATTGTGCAGGTGCTCACTTCTCTGGTCCAGTCTCTTGGCCGAGACTCTATCAAGACCTACAACATTGGCATGCCTGTGATGAACGTGTCTCTAGACCGAGACTCTCCCTTCCATGCTTTCCTGTATGACGATTCTCTTCTTCTGTGGGAAGCTCTGGTCAAGAACGCCCCTGAGCCCAACGACACCATTTTCCAGCTCTTCCCTGCCATCACAGACGCCCTGGACCGGTCTACGGAAAACCTGTACTTTGTTCTCAAGATCCTCGAGGGCTATGCTCTCCTGTCTCCCGATTACACTGTTCAGAAACATGGCCATACTCTTCTGACCATCTTCGGCAAGTACATGGGCATTCTGTCGTTTGATGTGGTCCAGCAGGTGGCTCAGTGCGTCGAGTACATGACCTTCTGCTCCGATCCCACCCAGCTCATCCAGGTGGCTGTTCAGACCGGATTCTTCAAGGCCATGATCGACTACATTCTTGACAAGGACCAGAACTCGTCTCCTACAGCCATTTCCGACCTGCTTCAGGTTCTGGCTCGCATGGTGATCACTGCTCCCAACCTCCTCATGGAGGCTGTCCCCGAGCCTGATGTTCGGTCTGCTGTCATTTCCGCATGGCTGACCAAGTTCCAGAGCATGTGCAAGCCTCACGAGCGAAAACTGGCCACTCTGGGTCTCACAGCTCTCATTTCCTCTGGAGACCCGGTTCTCAAGCAGCATATGAAGGACATTGTGGGTTGCTGGGTTGAGTTGACCGACGAGGTGGCTGAAAACGAGCAGGGAGACTGTAATGTTTACTACAGCGTTTCCGAGTGGGTTGATCCCGACGAGCCTGTTTCTCCTCACACTCAGCGGTCACAGGATATCAAGAAGAAGGACCCCATTCATACCTACCCTACCAAGGCGTACATCCAGTCGTCTTGCCAGAAGGCCAAGGAGAATGTGGGAGATTCCTTCCAGGAGTGGTTTGCCGAGTGTGGTGCTGTCAACCTCGGCTCCTTTGGACTGTAGATAGAGGTGTATGAAAGAGTACACGTTAGCATATACAAGTAAATACACGATTGAGTGTACATTTTCACTGTATGATAGCGTAGGAACATTTAGGACATAGACTATCCGCTGGACCTCAAAGCCCTGGCCTAGTACATTGTCAACACGAAAGGGAGAATACAGATACAGAAGTAAGAATTGAAGCAGGACAACAGCTAGTCATCCAAAGAGAGCACGGTAAACAAGGTAGATCGGTAGACAAGACTCACTGGTTTAGACAACGACGATGTCAGAGGCTGGGTGGAAGCAGATTAGTACGTTTTGCAATTATTAGGATGCTGCTAAAATAAACTCGAAATACATCCCACATATTACTGTATTACTCCGACCAACGAAAAATAAATGGGGAAAACAGCAAAAAAAACACTCTCAAGAGAACCCGAACATCAGAAGAACAAGCAAAAAATGGAGGACACCGGAATCAAACCGGGGACCTCGCACATGCTAAGCGCATGTGATAACCAACTACTTGTACAAGTACAAGTACAATGTACTTTTTTTTATTATTACTTGTAATTCATGAACATACTTACACTAGCATCAATACGTTCGTACAGTATGTATGTACAAGTACATACTATTACGAGTACTTATTAATGTTATAATGAATTGAATTGTATGAGAAAAAAAAAAAATCCGCAAACACCTGGTCCAAGTCTTACAAGTACTCAAATCCTCCTGGGTTACTGATACGTACTTGTTTGTGGCGTATGTACGAGTACATACTGTAGCTACCGGTACCGGCACTTGTAGTCGGGTCTACACCAGCCGCCCGAATTAAAGTTTTTAAAAACGGTGGGGTCCATAATCGGAATACAAGTACTGCTTAGTCATCATGGCGCTACGAAAACTAGAGATTTGGACACTTTAGCAGTACAATTATATTTCGTGCCCTTTAAAACTCACTGTGCTATTTATATTGCTCTAACGTTTTGTGTTGCCTTGTAGTAAACACTTCTAATTTTGTGCTTACATAATCCATGAGCAGATAAATCTTTAGAATGCACGCAATCGTTGACTGAAATGTGGAAGAAGAGAATTATGAAAACAGGGATAGTCTGTGACCTAGAATGAATCATTTAGAATTGTATTCACATCAAAATTGGGTTTCCACGGTAAATAGGGCGTTTCCAAGAGCAGTCTCAGGTCTGTGAATCCAAGACATGTGGAGAACTGCATTCAAAATTGCACTAAAGAGCACCTCAACGTCTCAGGAGATTCTGTGAGGGTCTTATGTCGTATTTGCACCTTTTCCGAGACTGCACCGGCCATAAGCCACTAATTGGCACTTCTATTGAGCGTATAACTGCAGCACGGAACAAGACTTCTGCATACCGGTAGGTTTAATACTAACGGCTAATGAGTCGCGTCTCGTATCTCTGAGTCGACCAGTAGCACCGCCTCATATCCTTAGTTTGGACTACGCCTTTACCTTGTCGTATCACCACTCGTATTCCCTCATTCCCTGATTCATCATTTGGTCATCAAGGGGCAAAGTCAAGTGGAGACAAGTATAGTGGCTCTTGAGTGTAGCTTTGACCAGGGTGCTAACTGATAATTTCTTCTTGTCGTTGCTTTTTCCAACCTTTCTTCTTCCTGACTCGTACCCAGAAGTTACAGCTCAACTGAAGCCAAGCCGGAAGCCAGCTTGAGTTTGGGCTGCTCTCCCACACTGTAAATAATACCGTTTGTGGGTGTCGATCGATTTACAGGGGTAGTGATAGACGGGAGTGAAAAACGAAAATCCGATCGTCGTTGATCGTCGTGGGATCGTCGACCACCGACAAATGCGGTGGACGGTGATAAAACAAAAGGCAGCACCAAGCTAAGCCCAAAGTGGTAGTCCAGTGCCCCTGTCTATCTCCTTTGAGAACTCCACGAGCCACTTCTCTCGCAATTTCAAGCTGCTCATGCACGAGTTCAAGACATGTCTCGGATGCTGCTACGGATAACACGTGCAAGTCAAAGCGGATCAGGCTTCGAGATAGATTGGGGAGTGGGTAAGCGAGTGATGGCAGATATTCCCGTCACAGAGTAACCACTGCTCCAATGGTGCAATTGCTTCTGCCAAAGGTGCATTAGGTGGCTCTGACCTCTAAAGTATGGCTACGGTCTACTCTCGCTGCATTAGCCTCACCTAAAGTCGTATAGACGTGCTTATTCTACGATGAACTAGAGATCACGCTACTGTAGCGAAATTGGCGCTAGAGCATTGTACTTGTACAGTGCACTACTCGTACAATATCTGTCTACATCTCACCGTCTACTGCTACTCCGTGCTTCATGCAAATAAATATTTTATACGTCAAACGTCACCATTGTCAAACGTTCATGCCGTGGAACCTTCGAGGAGGCGAACCGTAGGGCTTGAACGAGTGGTCGCCCACTTTGAGGTCCACCTCGGTGGGTGGGCTCGCGTAGTTGACCATTGAGTTCTCGTCCTCAAACCGCGTGAAAACCGCAGGCAGGCCCTGGTGTTTGGGCACCTGGGGGGGCTCTCTGGGCACCGGGGGCAGCTCTCGGGTCCGCAGAGGAGGTCGCACCTCGCGAGGGAGATCCCGCTCAACCTTGCGCTGCACGACTCTGTAGACCGGTTTCTTTTGGGGCTGCTGCTGCAGAATCTCAGGAATGGCAGCCACGTTTCCACTCTCTGTTCGTGCATGGCCAGGAGTAGGAGGCAGAGGGAAAGCCGAGGTGGTGGGCATGGGTGCCTGGGGCACAGGAGCAGGAGCAGGAGCAGGAACGGGAGTGTTTTGTGTCTGTGGGGGCTCAAAGGGACGCACAGGCACCGGGTGGAACAGCTGGGGCTGGTACATCGGGCTGGGGGGCATGTACATGTTCATGGGAGGAGGAGGGTGTCCGGGGTAGTTGTACTCGTCCCATTGCTGTGGGGGGTAGCCGTAGGGAGGGTACATCATTGAGGGGGGAAGAGGAGCAGAGGGAACAGATGCATTAGTTGTGGCGGTGGAGGTTCTTCGGGAGCGTCTCTTTGAGGACCTACGAGACAGGTCTGGGAGGGGAGGTGTAGTGTCAGCTAGTGACACGGCAGGTGTAGCTGAGGGAGCAGCTACTGACGATGGTTGTTCCTGCACTGGAGTAGCAGCCACTGGAGTAGCAGCAACGACAGCAGGAGTGTCGGCCTTCTTCATCTTGGTAGACACCACGAGCCAGGCCACAGCGGCTGAGGTGGCGACTGCAGCTGTGACTGTGGCGTAAAAGATGAAGTTGAAGAGGTAGTGGATACCCTTGTGGATGTAAATCTCCAGCAGGGGTCTTCCCACAGTGATGGCGAGGCCCACCATCACCGCAGCGCCAGCAAGTAACAGAGGAGACGACAGAAACGTGTTGGAGTAGTGGCTCGCCTGGTTCACCAGCTTTTGTCGAATGTGGCCTACGCTAGGCAAGGCAAATTTTTGGGGCGCTGAACTATCTTGTCTCTGTGCTTGTTGTTGGGTTTGTGCAGGTTTGGGCTTGAGATACTCCTCTCCTGGTGGAGTAGGAGGGGCGTTCACAGGCACGTTGAGTAACGACGGCAAAGGCTGGAACTCGGGCGACATCATAATATCCTTCATTATCGGCGACTGGGAGAAAGGAGGAGCCGTCATGTAGCTGCTGTTTGTGGCTCCACTACCCCTCCTGGGTGGCTGGCTAGTAGCTGCAGCTGGACGAGTCCATGAGTTGTAAAAGTCTGTTGCTCGGCCGGTGATGGATCCCAGAAGCTGGAAAATTGGCGGCACGGCCTTGGGTGCCGTCTCAACCGGCACAGGCGTTTTGGGAGCCGGTATCGGGGCCCTTGAAGACGACACAGACTTGTCGCGTTTTCGTCGTCGAGGTTTTAGAGTTTTGGGTGCATGTGTAGATTTAGGTGTTGTGGGTGACTGAGGAGGTTGCCCTGAAAAATAATCATCGCCATCGTCGAATTCGACCACAGGCACCTCGTCTTCGTCCGATGTGTGCATGGGGTGATTGGGGCTGTTTAGCTGTAATTATGGTAGGTTTTTCCGATTTTTTGTCAATTTTCGCTGATTTTTGCCGCTTTTTTCTTTTGTGCAAATTTCAGATTGTCCTCCGTCGTATGTCGATCAGTGGAGAAGTGCACGACCTGTTTTCCACGTACCCTGGGCGCTGTCGTTCAGTCTCGTGAGTCGCGTAAGTCGGTCGATCTATTGTGGGACAGGGCTCTTATATCTAGGTCAGTATGCGTGCTGAAAGATATTATTTGAGCTGCAGTGTAGCTGATAAGGGACCACACATGAGCGGCAAGGCATGCCGCACCCAATATGAGACAAGGCTGAAGTGGGGAAGGTTGCAGGACCTGGGTGAGGTGACACGGAGACGTTCAGCTGAGGATTTGCGCTGTATATATCTGAGAGGCAGCTCTTCGGATTTATTTGTGCATGCTGCGCTGTACCTAGGCCAAAATGGGCTCCCCGCTTGGCGTACAGTGCCGGGCTCTTAGCCTGCGCTTTAGTCTGTGCCTGTTCTTGCAGCCCCACTTCACGCATCTGCAACCCCTGAAATTCCAAATCCAAAATGATTTAACACACGATACTCACGATATTGCGTTGCACAGGTTCGACTGGTCCCAAGAGTCGGGAGCCTCGCTTTATTTATAACCTGCCTAGTTGAAAATAATAAAGTCGCGTCATGGCTCCGAGACGTCAGCTCGGAACGTCCGATTGGGACTTTGAGACGCTCTCCACCTTGATATTATTTTCCGGATACTATTCTCGCCCAAATTCGAGTCTAATTAGTCCAAACCTTATCTGCACATGACCCATGTACAATTTCCCACCACGCATAGGACAAAGCCAAGACTGTATAGCATGTGTTGCAAGTGCAGAGTCGGGTAGTCCCGCACCAATGCACTCAATCTGGCCGTATCGCGCGGTATCTACAGCATACGGCTGTCTGGGTAGGCCTTGAAAAACATAACCTCGGCCCGCCGTCGTTTCAGCTGTCAATATAACACATGGGTGAGTGCATGTGCTTTTCACAGTGCATGCTTGTGTGTGTGCACGTGATGCGTTTTTCCTGTACGCCAGTGCTCTTTATGAGCAAGGCCCTGACGTCATAGATTGCACCAAAGCGATGAGGCTTGTGGTTCTGTTACCTGATGCGACAGAGAGAGAGAAAAGCGGATTGCAAAGAGCTGAGATCATTTGGAGCAGTGAAATGAAAATACACGGGCTGTCGAACACCGAGAAATTCGGAGAGGGGGCTTCGTTGTAATATACAGCTTTTTTCCTAGGTTTCGGGCATACAATATTTTGTGCTCGAATTGTCCAGTGTCCATCTCACCTGGCACAGCCTCCAAGATTGCAGCTCAAGTGCAGAAGAGGGGTGCATTTGTTAGTAGCGAGAAGACGGAAAACGCACAACACCGCACTCGTGGAATATGAGGCTCTGGGAGGGGCCAAAAGGGTGCTTGTCTTTTTGGTTGCTCCAAAAGTCGATGTTCTCGTCTTGCGCTTTTCTGTCTCATCGGAAGACTATTGAATAGGGCTCTTCGGATTTTGGATAAAGACCCGCTGGTAATATTTTGCCACGCCAGAAATTAAACAGACAGTTTCAAACGTTAGCATGTGACATGGAGAGACGTGGACACTTGCAACGTTTCTCACCTATACCATGGCTCTTGTTGCTCTCCTATGATAATTGGGTGGCCCCATTCTCGTAGATTGGTTTCGACTAGTCATTTGAAGGCTCATGTGATGGACAATATGGGGCGTGAGGCAAACAGTCAGGTGCTACAGTACATGTATTTATTGTGGCACACCTGACAGACTATGGTGCTTGTGCTTGTACTGGATTAGAGCTGTCAGTGATATTATGGCTAGATATTACCTGACACTGCCGGAATCGAACCAATGGGAGGGTCGTAAAGGGAAAAGCCTATTGACGGGTGGGAAGTAGCAAAGGAATCAAGTACAAGCATTATACCATTCATTCAATAGAGGAGATGAGGTGGATCAGATTGGTACCAAACATGGCCAGTTTTCAACTTCTCTACATTTCTTGAAGCTCGCTTTGTCTGCCCCCCTCAGTTCTATTTCTACACAACCATCTACAGTAGGTGGCGTTTCTAGGTCTGGGTACCGCTTCAATTTGCTTCATTCACTCAAGCTGAGACACCAGGATATTGACAGCAGGGTAAGTTTCGCATTGTGTCATTTACAAGTCTCACACCATACAACTGGGTCACTCCACTATAGGTATTGGACCAGACATTCTCCTAGGTGAGAACGAAGATCGATCCATCGGAATCCGCAATCTTACGAATCGTATATTATTCAAAGGGAGAGTTGCCACTGTACAGTACGAAGTACCGGTATATGAGAGCAACTGAGGCGTGGTGTTGGTTGTTGTGCGCCTTGAGTGTGGTATAACGAATATACGCAGGGCTTTTGAAGCAATGACAGCTTAGAAGTGGATATAGAAGGCTACAAAAACAGTCCATGTCCTAAGGTACCGGTAGCAGTTTGCAAATAGATACAGCACTTAATTGTAAGCGGCGGTTCCCCTGGTTCTCATTTATCCCCATCACTGTGTGGTATAATCAAGGCCGATGATTCAAGAGCTTTAGCTATTGAACAAAGGTTGAGACAGCGGCACTCAAATTCCACCATCGTTGAGACTCCACGTGCTTGACTGATCACCTTGGCGATGGTTCAGTTGTCTGACTAGCTGGCGGCGAGTTAGTTGCCTCACCTACTCGCGGACACAACCTACCCAGTGAGAGCTCTAATAAGGACATAGATGACTCCCTATGAAGCTGGCAGTCATCCCTGGGCTATCGTATGCAGGTGTCTTGAGTCGCATCGAAAAGAGACATCAAGACATCTCAGTCAGTGCACTTGAACCACACTAGACTTGGAGCATTTCATCCAGAAATTCTAGAACCACTATCAATCCACAGCACGCAATAACTGCGGTACGGAGTAGCCACATAAGTAATGTGCACGACCCCGGACTCGACCTTACACACACGACTCGGGAGAACAAACCTCGGAACGTAAAAGTGTAAAGCCACAGAAGGGAGGGAGCAGCGATGATAGGTCTGGAAAATGGTGAGCGTCAGTAAAAATAGCCAATCAGTATATAAAAACAATCCCCTTGATCTCCCAAACACACTGAATGTAACTTCTCTTTATTTCTAGCACAATAACCAACTGTTCCCTCCCCACCTTCCCTCCACCGTTAGAGCGTTAATTAAACGGCACTGTTAATTCTATGCGGCTCTAGCTTCCATAAAGCCACTGATACCAGTAATTAACCATAACCTGGTCGTCTTCGGCCAACGGTTGTAGTGTGGATATTGTGGTGCCTCGATTGAAGGCGGTAAATAGCGCAATTGCCGGCCAATTTCGATTCTGATAGACTTTCCAGAATCTCCGGCCCTCTCCGAACACTCTGACACCCTTAATTCCCCAATAGCCGAAATACTACGCCTACACTGCAGTGTTTCGTGTCCTCCACCTTGACTGCCGAAAAACCAATGTTGCATTGGTGCCGTATGCCAAGCCACTTATGCGAGATTAAGCAGGGCGAGAAAGGGGAGATAGTACAAGGTTCGAGGGGAACTAGAGCCCGGAGCCAGCCCTCTTTGGAAAGTTTCACAAGTCGTCAGAGCTCCACAAATCCCCGATAAGTGGCTTTCAATAGGCTGCGATATAGTTCCCGAGTTTGGGTTTTTCAGGTGGAGAACCTTGTATGCTGGGAGAAGGAAGGAGAGAAGTAGATGTGGGAGAGGTCACACAACAAGTCCGAGGAGTGCATCCTGTGAATCGGAGTCGGTCACCCTGGGCCAAAGCTTCTAACCAGTCGTGTCGCAGCAATAGCTCTCCCTGGAAACCCTGCTGCGGCATCTCTAAGTTTCGATAACAGAACTTGGCAAACTTTGATGCAATAAGATCATATCATTGGTAGATGATTGTATGGCTTGTATGGGGCAGGGGTTTACAGGCGGTGAATGCCGAACGCCTTGCGTGCGCATGTGGTGAATCGTTTAGTCAGGGAGTCGATTGAGCATTACATGGGTGTTCAATTTCGATTTGCTCTAATCGGCACTAAAATGTTAGTATGCCAGTTGGATCTGCTGTCAAGTCATGCTGCTGACATATTGGAGATCAGAGACAACTCTCGCTGTCGTCAGAATTACTACAATTCACTCTCACATCCTTCTGTGGCTTAATACCACTCTGGTAATACAACATCTTCAATTCATCATCACCACCTCACAAACCTTCTCCACCCTCCGCAGTGCCGTATGAACTATACTCACTTTGAATCACTTTCACACTGGCTGGGTGTGATCTCGACAATGATATATATACCAGCTCAATTGACCAGATGAAGACCATTCGGACACATCTTTACAGTCTTCTGACCCTCTCTCCACCATGATCAAGTCTTTTGTCAAACTGGCAGCTCTTCTGGCCATTGCCAACGCTGCTCCTGCCTCCAACTCGGGCTCTTCTCCCGGTACTCTTAAGCTTGACTTCACCAAGCGAGTTGAGAACGTTGCTTCGTCCAACGAGCCCGATCCCAACGCTCCTTACAACCCCGGTAAGGCCGGATCTACCCCCCAGGCAACCCTCAAGAACCATCTCATCTACTACGATACCGAGATCACTCTTGGAACTCCTCCCCAGAAGTTCACCGTCGATCTCGACACTGGTTCTTCTGATCTCTGGGTCGCTGCTGATGGCCGAAAGGGTGCCTACAACCCCGAGAAGTCTTCTACTTACAAGGACTACCGACCTGGATTCTCCATCCTCTACGGAGATGGCTCCAACGCCAAGGGTGACTGGGTCAAGGACACCCTTGGTTTCGGAGGTGCTTCTGTCCCACAGTTCATCTTTGCTGCCGCCACCAACATCTCTTCTCAGGAGCAGATCTTTGGTATTGGCTATCGAGGCAACGAGGCTTCTCACTTTGAAGGAGAGCAGCAGGGCACTACTTTTGAGTATGACAACTTCCCCATCCGACTGGCCACGGACGGTGTCATCAACACTCCTGCCTACTCTCTGTACCTCGACAGCATTGATTCCAGCACTGGATCTGTTCTGTTTGGAGGTGTTGACACCAGCAAGTTCTCCGGCGAGCTTGCCATTCTCAAGACCCTCACCGACGAGGGAGACGAGACTCCTCGAGAGTTCCAGGTGACTCTTGACAGCGTCGATATTTCTGTCAACGGCAAGAGCACCAACGCTCTCGACAAGACTCGACACGTTCTGCTCGACTCTGGAACCACCCTCACCTACGTTCCCACCGAGACTTACCAGACTCTTCTGAACACTCTGGGTCTGTTTGACGACTACTACTACGGTCCCGGAACCACCCGGGAGCACATTGACAAGCTCAAGGCTGAGAAGGCCGTTGTCAGCTACAAGTTCCAGGGCAAGAAGATTGAGGTGCCTGTCGAGCAGCTCTTCATCAAGGCCACCGACATCCACAACAAGCAGGTCTACGTCTCTCAGAACGGCAAGACTGTCGAGTACTGGTCCTTCCTGGTTGCTGACGGTTCCGACGACCGAGAGGATCAGTCCACCATTGGTTTCATCTTTGGTGACTCTTTCCTGCGATCTGCCTACGTTGTCTACGATATCGGCCAGGACATCATCGGTCTGGCCCAGGCTGACTACTCCAAGACTTCCGGTTCGATTGAGCCCATCAAGAAGGGTTCTGACGGTATCCCCGGAGCTGTCTCTGCCACTGGCGCTACCTGGTCCGTCAACCAGCCTATCACCACCTCTGTTACTACTGGACCTCAGGCCTCTGCCTTTACCGTCAACGGTCCTCAGCCCACCTCAGCTTAAACAGAAGAAGTTGACCTTTCTTTCTAGCCACTGGATGGCCCTATTCTTTAGTTTCTATTAAATTCGAGTGATAAAAATGTAGGTGTAGAGTGGAACATTATGAGTCGACAGGGATATTGGAGAATTCCTATCTCTGAACTTCACATGATGGTCGTTAGTGTGTTATCAAACTGATCAGAAGAAAACACTAACTTCAATACCAGTGCTCAGATATCCATGGTACTTCTAGATCCAGAATTGCATGCGATCAAGCTCTACAGCCAAGTCTGGCTCTACGGCCAAGTCTAGCTATAGCGAACTTGACCAAAAATAAGCAGCAGTATTTTCTGAAGTTTCAGAAATATACCATTTGTGATATCAAAATGATCAGAAGAACGTGCTGAGCTCAATGGCGGTAGTCTTATGTTCAAGGTGCTTCTTGATCTTGACTTATATGACTATCTATTTAAACAACAAATTAAGCTTTATAAGTTTCAGCCCGCTGGCCTACTGTTAGCGGGGACTCTGCCGACGATCCCCCCCACTCATGGCCTCATTGTGGCCTACGCCCGTCATCTCGTAGGAGGTGGCCGCTGCACGTCACTGGGGATCTTTTCAGCTTCTTACGAAGTTGGGAGTTTTTTCCACCTTTTAGGCTCTTGCCTTAAGGGTTTTTTCACCCAACGTCACATTCCCCGTCACATTTTGACACCTCTTTTCCCTAATTACTGTACGAATACAAGTAATTGCTCTATGTTTCTACATACACTAATCAACTTAGAAGCTGAGAGATCAAGTGAACCAGTTTCAACAGCAATGTTCTAGCTTCGTTAGAGAATATGTCGCAAAGTAATTGATTACTTTCAGCGAGTGATCGAAGAAGGAGGGGTAACAAGAAGGAATCTGAGGAAGATAAAGGGGAAGGACTGAGGAGTTAGAAAGAGGAAGGGATAAAGCTGGCAAGGGGAAAATCTGGCAATGGGAAAAGCTGGCAAGAAATAATACACCATCCGTTATGAAATCATACCTGCTGTTATCTTAGGTGTTCCATTGTCTCGTCTCCTCCTTCGTCCTTCCAACGCTGTTGCTCACCATGTTCAGGATGTTCAGGTCTTCTCCACAACACTCGAGTTTACTATATTATAACCTAAACCTGATTAGGCGTGGGTTTTTGGACAATTGTTTCAGTGAAATCGTATGGTGAGGCACGTCACATTAGGCAAGTTCAAGAGGGAGCCGAGGATGAAAGCAAGCTACTTGTACAAGTACTCGGTTATCGGAGTCCGATGATAACAAATAAATGGCAGCTACAAGTAAAAGTACTTGTACTTCTACAAGTAGTGGCTCATGGAGTGGTTATTTTACAAGTACTTGTACAAGTACACGCAAACCGGTGTACTTGTACAGAATCTCTTCTTGTCTGCATCTTGACCTATTTATTCAATCTAGACTCTCCAACACACTTGCTCTGGGCTCTACCAATCTAGAGAAATATCAACTCTGGTGGAACGAAATAAAAGAGGAGATCGCAAGCTCCATTTTGAAATACAACAAGTGTGTGATTGCTAGTTTATTACGCATCATTAACCAATCTGAAAGTGCCGCCCAGCTTCTTCTTTGTGTATCTGCAACCCCCACGAACCCCCCACGGCAAGGTAACCATAGCAACCAACTCCCAAACACCACTTTGTCTACATACGTTGCGTATGTTGGTGTGTAGAAATAAAAATTCACTATGTACAAGTATGTACTGTACACAAGTACTGTTATATAAACATCTAGCTAATGCAATTAAGAGCGTCCACCAGCTTCTGGTCGTGATCACCGTGTCAATGAGCCCAGCCGTCGTCGTTTCTCGCGTTTCTCGACCATGATGTCGCTTTCTTCTTCTGACGAATGTCCCTCATCACTCTTAAAGTCCCCCTCACTACTTGTACTATATTCTTCAGACTCATCCTCGGCCTCTCTAACTCTCACTTCCAAGTACACAATGGAGTTATAGGCGACCTTCTTTCTGCAAATACTGCATTCTCCTATCTGTTGCCTGGCTCGAACTCCAGACGACAGAGCCGTGAAGATGCAATCAGCACAGTAAATATGTCCACAGGGAGTTACACAGAGCACTTTGGGTGGGTAAAGACAAATGGGGCATGTTTTCTCACGCAGCGAGTTATTCTCAGAGGCTGGTATTGTTGTCAGAAGTAAATCGTCAGACTCTGACTCTGATCCTTCGGACTCACTCATTGTGTCGTATTCGTCGAGATCAATCACTTCTGGCTGCGCTTGAGCATCAGAGTCAGGTTGGCGACCACCAGATAGACTAGTGGGCAACTCCATCATATGCTGCTCGTGCTCTCGAGACGGACGAGAGCGCATGGCGATGGTGGCAACGCGTGAAGTTCAGCTCATGATACATTAAAAAGTTTAGCAGGAGATAATCTTTGGCGTGCATTGCTCATGCAAGATCTGGCGAATCTAAAAGCGAGTTGAGAGGACAGGGCTCGTGTGTGAAGCCCTTGATAAAAAGTAAATAAATAAAATGTATTACACTGCTATAGAATGACTAATTAATAGTAGATTCAGTCTCCAGCGGACTCACCGAGCGGGCTCGCCAGAGAACTCCAAAGTGTGTCCAGAACGGAATCGTTGAGATACCAGACATCCTCGAGCTGTTCACACACAGGCTGCGCACGGTCGCCACCTTCTCTGCCTAGATTGAGCATTGTCTCATATGCGAATCTTCTCAGGCCACGATGATTAGCCTCAAATGCTTTCTGCCAGATGAAGACAGCCTCTCTGAGTCTCATGTTTCTTTCGTCCCTGATTGTGTCCTCAACGATGGCCAAAAGCTCTTCCAATTGAAAGGTGGTGCAGAAAAAAATCAGCTCCGCAGCTATATACATGTCCATCGCAATAGGCCGTTCCTGGCGTGCCAAGTGTCCGACAACAACTTGGAGAGCACATACAGGGTTGTCGAACTTGAACCGTCTGGAAGTCACTAGTCGTCGACGTGACCTAGCCGGAATAAGATGAAGTCTTGTCATCAGGGGGGCTGCGGTAGATTCGCGCACAGACAAAAATACACCCTCTCTGCCGACCAGATGAATGTCTCTAGGTGTGGGGCCATTGATCTCACCGCATAATGTCAGTGTCTCACCTCTGACTTCCTGTTCGATGTCTTCGATGGTAGTCGAGCGGCTGACAACATACTTCACCCCTAGACTTTGCCTGCCATTTGTGTAGTAGAGCACAAACATGTAGTAAGGGTCGGGATAGGTCATGCAGAGAATGAACCCATTGTCGTAGTCCAGAAGCTTCATATCGAACCAAAAGTTCTTTTCAGCCCAGACGGTGGCGTGATCGAAGGTGTAAGGGACTCCCTTACCATTGTCGTGCCAAGCTGCGACGGCGTAATATACACGCTCATTGATAGTAGACATCTTCTCAAAAGTGAGATGGACAACCCTGGAACCCTCTACAGGGCAGCGGACGTGCGATATGCGACCCCTCTCTTTTGCCTTCCGTAACCACCAGCCAAAAGCTGCACGAGTGGCAGGGGTTGGGGACCTGAAGAGTGCCATGGCTGAGAGATAATCGTATGAGTTCGAAAAGATGGAAGTTTGAAACAGCAGAACGTTGACTGTATATATAGACATTATGAAATCAAGCGCTGCCTAGAATTACCCATAAAGGGAAAGTCGACAGTGACCTTGCAGGAGAAAGGGATTACAACAAGTCACCAAAAGAAAGCGCTTCCTTAAGCTAAGGTACAGTACTGTACCTGGTGCCGTACTTTGTGGTGTCAATTATCTTTTTGTGGAGTAGAGATAGACGAGCTTCGGCAGAAGACAATACACTGGGATATGATAAGAGTAGTACAGAGACACGGAGAGAAAAAACAGTACTACAAGTAATGTACAGGCAATTTGAAAAAACAGATCCGATTTACGGTAGTAAGAGCCCTTGTGTGATTTAGTCTTTAAAAGTTGCTCAACAGTTGTAGCATGAGATACTGTAGCATCAGGTAGGAGGAAGGTATAAAAAAACAGGGAAGGTAATAATAAGGCAGAGTGGAAGCAATACAAGCAATAACAACACATGAGAGAGCTCTATAGGCCCCTCATACCCACACCCTAGTGGAAATTTGACGAGTTTGCCTTCCCGATAACAGACGAACGAGACACTGACAGTCAAAGCAAGTTACAGGTGCCAAAGATTCACCCACCTATATATATATATATATGACAGGGGCATGCTCAGATCAAAATATTTGCATCATAAGTTCAAGTCTGGATAAGTGATTAGAAGGTCAGATGGTTCCACTGGCTCGATGCATTGTTCTTCCTGAAACCGGCCAAAAAATCGAAAAGAGGTGCCTCAGAGATGAGAGAATGTAAATTTAGTGGCTGTGGCATTGATCGTCTCCTTGATAATACACCCCACTTCTCCGTTGCCCAGTACTTGTAACATCTCCAGTTTCGCAATGATCTTACGTGGTTATGGTTTGAACGCGAAGTTGTCAGCGTTAAGCACTCAAGCCAGGGCGGTGAGCTAACGCATGATGTTGTTGTGGCGTAAGAATCACTCGAAGACGTGTGTAGCCTGATCTTCGGAAGTAACATAATTTCTTCGACGATTGACCTCCGAATAGTGATTAATGAGGCGTGTTCTTCCTGGGACTCTATGGTACAAAATTTACTTACAGTACCCGAGAGATTCGGCTCGCTGGGCTACATCCTCTTACTATATATTTAACAAAGGTTCGACTCGTGTTCCTCCTCACTGTGGAGGTTCCACGACCTGTATCCTTTCTAAAATACCAATCAGATCACTGAGATCTCCGACTGCGGGCTCTGGCTCATACGGCGGCTCTAGCTCTGTGATTTCGCCTTTGAATGAGTTACCACGCATAGCTCCTACTGGCTCCATGGCACTCACAGGCTTCTATTGGCTTTGGCTCTTACTGATTAGCTCTGGCTTATGAATATCAGTGCCGGCAACTTATCACCCATGCTCACGTCATCTTTTCACAGTGTCGAGTACCTCGCTGGCATAACTTGACGTCTTTCTAAGCACAGAGGCTGCTCCTGCACTGGTGGCTGGTGGTTCTCGCCAACATCTGCTCCAGGCGGCTTTTCAGCATCAGTTGGAGGCGACATATTACCGCAATAAATACAGCCTATCCCTCCAAAGCATTCAGGAGATATTATACAATCGAGGGACAAAAGTTTGAGCCATTTTCCACTTTACTCCCAACGTGTCATGCACACGCGTTTTGTAGTTTTTGCCCCCACAACATGAGCAAAAGTGTGAATGACTTCAAATAGCATGAAAAGAATAGTAAAAGTCCCCCAAATATTGTAGTGTTAATCATAAACCATCAATGTGAATGATCCGCCTGTATGGGTCCTCCAAAATGCAATTGTAGTATTTCGCGACACGTGAAGTGCTTCATTTGAACTCCATGAGAAACGATATTGTGTAACGATTGGACTCCGGGAAAGTCTACTACTTGTTTTGAAGAGCCGAAGCTATGGCGAATCGGTTTTTATCTACCTGTTCTATCAAAGCTGACAGTCTTGGAAGGCTCTGAAAAAGGACATCCTGATTTTGGTGTGTAAAACTTCAAAGGGGCATAACTCGACGTTTTCAAGTCTAAGGAAGCAGAAAAAGGCTCTGGGCTCACCGGGTCGTCAAATACCAGGCACTCCAGGAATTTTGAGATGCTGTCATGTCTGAAAGGCGAGAAATGTGTCGTGGTGTGATTTCTGGCCTGTCGAACATCATGAAAATGCAGCTGTTTTTGAACCCTAAAAAAGCGTGTCGGGAAAATGCCAAAAAAAACACTGTTACGTAAGCCCTTTTGGAATAGGAGGACTAGAGTTGCTCCCACATTCCCTCCTACAATCCACACCTCGAAAAAAACGACACGCCCAGAAAATCGCCAAACCGTGACTAAAACAACTGAAAGTGAGTAAATCGATAGTATAGGACCCTGCGATGGTTCCTATGATTGTCCTGTGTGATTATGTTGTCTTCCGCTACCGTTTGAGACGTGTTCCTGTTGCTCAAGGGCACAACGCGTCCCATGGGAGTGTCACAACACAGCCCCGGGAGGACTTCACAGCCTCAGGAGAAACAGGGGAGACATCTGGCGGTGTTCTCCAGTGTCTCTAGTACCCGGTGAGCTCTTTTCGGAGTCCCTTGCACCTCTGTGGCACCGCTGTCGCGCCAGGGGGTCTGCCCGGGGGTCTGTAAGGCCTCCCTGCGTGGTCATCGGGCGTGTGGCAGCCTCGGGGCTGTTCCAACATGGTGAACTGGTGCTTAGCGGTTGCAAGGGGCATGTTAGTGATGTCCCCTGTTCGTTTCCCTTCGTTCCAGGCCCATTGCGCGAAATTATCACGCGTTCCCTCCATGGCCTGCCACAACGCGTGTGTATCTGACTGCATCACAACGGGCCGCTGTATAGCGCCCTTAGAAGCTATCTGTATAATCAATGTACTCATATGTTTTAATATTGACCCGTTTTAATTGTATTTCCGCTCGTTTTTAATGTGTTATGACCCTTTCTTCCATGTGATTCTCATGTTTTGCTCACACATTAATTACCCCTTGGAATGCAGCAGTGCTCCCAACTTTCAAAAATTTCGCAAAGTCCTGAATTTTGAGATTTCAGAGCCTCATAACTCCGGCTGTAAGCCTCGGACGGAGAAAGTACTGGTCCCGTGTGAATCCTTGTGGTCGTTTTAATCGAATGGACTTCTTTTTTGTGAAATCCGTATCCTCCGATCTTGCAGCACCTATACCGACATCATATACAAGTACCTAAGTACGACCTTCCACCAATTTTGTGGAGAATAGATAGAAAATTGGGACTCTTGGGAGTACTTGTACTTGTACAAGTACTTGTACAAGTAACCAATATCCTACTTGTATTCACATTATACTTGTACAAGTACTGGGAAAGAACAACCAATGGTTGTTCTTGTCCACTACAAGTACAAGTACAAGTACAAGTATTCTTATACTTCCACTTTTACAAGTACAAGTAAGTACTTGTAGTTATATGGTTGACCCTGATCAAGTCTATCATTATAAATACAGCCTTATGATCCAGTAAAACAGACATCACATCAATCGATTCAAGTCAAGCCATCAGCACTACGAATCTACACAATCTTCTCCGATCTACAAGTCTGTCAATTACTGGGTCTAGGCATCTTTTTAGTCATTGTCTTATCCGTATTTGTAACTTGTACTAGCTAAGCTCTAGCGAATAAACAGACACCGCTGATCATCATTAAAGCTATTGGAGTAATAGTTCATCGGCTATAATGAACATGTTCAGGCTTACCTAATTTCCCTGAAGCGATTTCTTCCAGATACATCCTCTTGTAACCTTATATCAAATAAGGTAGTACAATTTGGCAATTAATTTGTGGCATTCATACATCGAAATTTAGTCAACTGTTCTGAAAAATTTCATCTGAGTCTTGTGGGCGTGATACTAAGTGTAAGGAGCTAAAGGGTTCTGTGTGAGCTTGGGTCGTAGTCGTGGTTGTCTGTAAGAAAGACTTACCGATTCTGGCAGGAATCGAAGGTCTTCTTATACCACTCCCGGGACTGCCCACAGCCTCACACCTACGCGTTTACATTCCTCGTCACAATCCTTTTCCCTTGGCATTTGTGACTCATCCTATTGACCAGTCTGAATCGAGACTCAATCTCGACGGTTCTCCTGAACCGCTTCCATGGTGCTTAACTCCATTCAGGCACCTCAATAGATCCTGGTCCCTGGTGTGTTGGTTTGCCTTGCATAAGTCGGTTGACCTTGCCTCTTTTGTAACTCGGCGTCTTGACTGGTGAACTCTAAGCTACATGCATGCATCCTTATGCATGCTTGCACTTCATACGTCATTCCCGCCTTTCACTAAGTGAATGACGAAGACGTTGATACCAAAGCGGAGCTTCAATTGAGGAGAATAAGGTCGTGTAGAGATATAGTGTGGGTGTCCTACAAATTTCTGTTGTATTAGCGCTTTTTGAAGTAGAATCGCTTGTATCTCGGTGAATATGAGACCGATGAAAAATCTGAGATTACCAGTGAGTTTGGGGGGGGTTTATATTACCCAATTCAAGTTTACTACAAGTAGTAAGGAATAGAGTGTATTTTTAGTATCAAACAATACAAGTTGGAAGTATCTGAACTGAAGCGTTACCAGCTCTGAGAAGTTCAGCATGGAAATCTCTGAATTCAGCTGATTAAAATGATACCATTTGATGTACGGTACTGTACACCTACAAGAGCTGCCCAGATTGGAAAATGATTATTAAACCCTAGAAACGACACCCTCATAATACGCCTATACATAGCCTCAGCTTCCCTTATTTCAACAGTACTAGCAATAACTCTTATACTAAGATGACACCTCTTCATACTAAGATGACACCTCGTTGTTGGACACATGTTGTGCAAGTCACTTGGGTGAGTTCTACAATCGAAACACGGATGTTTGCAAGTACTCCTCGACCTCTTCGTCCTCCTCGTCCTCCTCATCCTCCTCGAACACGGATGACGGCAAGTACTCCTCGTCCTCCTCATCCTCCTCGACCTCCTCGTCCTGCTCTTCAAAAAACACCTGCCACGCTCGCTCAGCCTCCTCTTCACCAAAAAACTCCTGCCTCGCTCGCTCCTTGTACGTCTTTATCGTGGACTCACTAATATATCGAACATGGAGAATCCCATCGTCAAGGCTTGGAATGTACTTTGCTTTCTGCTCGGGGATGGATAACGGGCCTGGAAGTAGCACTTGGGTGAAGGACAGCGTGACTAGATCGAGCAAGTGCATGGAGTGGTGACTTTCGAAAATCAGAAATCTGTCGGCCCCAAGAAGTCTGCTTCCATGTGTCCGATCGCTCATATTACGTTTCCTCAGCTCTGGTGGAACCTCGGTGATTTTATCGGAGACAACATGGATCTTTCCCTCATTCTCAACATCGATAAATGTAGGCACCAGAAGATTGTCATCGAAAAGCCACCAGATGAGACCGTTGTAGAACGCAAGTGGCACACTGCCCCAGCTAACCTGATAGGCGTACTGTTTTTTCGTGGCTGTGTGGTAAAAAGTGTATTCATACCCACTATGATGATGGAAGACATCCCCGGCCTGAAAGGGTTTCCATAGATGCCTGAATCTGATGCCGTTCTTGTAATGGGGATCGTCTCGTGCAACGAGATAATTGTACGGATGACCTGTTGGACGGACTAGCAGCAGCTCAGTGCCGGCTACCACTTCACGTTGGCTCCCAATTTCGCCAAGCGCTAATCCTGGAGGAAGAGAGATTTCAATGTCGCGGAATCTGGCTACGGTGGAATGTTCATCATCCCGCATGTGTTCCAGACGATCGTCGGTCCAATGATAGATCTCGTGGTTCCACGGGTCGTATTTGCTTGCCGATCCATCGAGGCTAAGCAGATCCAACTCGCCTCTCATTCCTCGCGTAGATCTGGGGAGCATCTGGCCTTCTTCCAGCTCTCTGGCAATGATTGTGTGCGAAGTAGTAGCTTTTCGTGCATTTCGGGTTGACAAGATGCACCATTCTAGGTGGAAACTTGGAGTTTCAGGCCACTTTGCCAGTCTTTTGGCGAAAACCAACGAGCAAAGTGCCCAGGACGACATTTCCCCCGTAGGTTCCATCCACGGGTTTCTTTGCTTCACTTTTTCTGCCAGTACGGGCTCTGAGTTGTGGAAATGAGCGGACCAGAACCGGTTGACTTGTCGGAAAGAAACACACGATTCGAGGTCCATGTGGGAGAAAATGAGGACTGCCATCTCCGTTGGAATGTTGGAAAAGCCACAATCGCAGTAAGAAAGGTCTCCCAGGGGTTCTGAAGGACACGCGGGTTCTTTGGAAAAGTGAGGGGTATCAAACTTGGACAGGACCCACAGCGTCAGCTCCTCGCTCTGGTACCTCATCATGTCGTGCAGCGCCATCTGAAGCAGGTTACTGGGCTCGAGCATCTCAAGAACACGTTYAATACGCGAGAYCAAGTTGWMCAGGTCACGTGCGTTCACAACGTCTGCTGGGTTCGATACCAGACGGGTAGTGYAAAGGATATCACAGATCTCGTYGAGCTTTTCTTCCAGGYCCCTGATGGTCTTCACGTATAGGYYCACTTCTCTAGGAGACACATCCCAGCTGTCCAACGCGGAATCACATTGCTCCTGGGAAGCTGGAACAGGCAACTTTGGAAACGTCTTTCTATGATCATCTAGACAGCGTTCAGCTTGGATGCAGGCTTCTAGACCTTCTTCATATGCGTTGACAATGAAGCAGTGACGAGCTTCCTTATCTTCATCGAACATTGTTGGTGCCGGTGTTCAAGTCTAGGACTAGCTAATGGTTGTAGGTAGAGACCAGCTTTCAGAAAATGACACAATTGGGTCCACATGTCGAGTCATATGAGGCCAAGTATTACCCAATGTAGTAATGCAGGGTTAGGKAYCAGCYYCAAAAGTCATGAGGTTGAGCAGTCATTTCACCTGATTATCTTACCCAATGTTCGTCTCCTGGACAACCGTWTGTCCCAACTGTGTGCAGTTGCTTCGTAACTAATTAGTACCTTGTGTGACACAAATGTCAGATAAAATATTCGTTGTAATATTTGGCACTTGGGCTACCTTTTGATATACTTTTCATCTCTCCAGCTCTACAGGAACCCCAGAAACAAGACCATTCATTCTCTCAACTATGTTTCAACTAATGAGCCCCATATCGCCTGTATATCGACTAAGTCTCAACTAAATGGTGTTGTCAATGCTCAAAATTTGAAGCCCACAGAWCTCACCCTCTGATCACTCATTGTAGAAGATAWTYTGWCTAGAGTGAYATCAGGGTGTGACAATAGGTACCGTAAGCTTCTCAGTGTTTCATCTCTTCTATATCTCTCACAGTAGACGTTCATATGCTCTGTTACCAATCACTAAGATACACTCAAATGACACCAAAATAAGAGATTATGACACAAAAAAAAGCACCAACCTCTTTTTTCACCGCTTCCAACTACACTGACATCTTTCTTTCATCTCCAGCTTTTCTATAACATTTTCTATGACCCAATTTCTACAATTTCCCCTAGACATCTCCACACACTACAACTACACCACCTACTGTACTCTCCTACAACTGAACCACCTTATTGTTTCACACCCTTAGCACATCTATTAACCCCTCTATTACCCGTATATCCTCCTGTATCGCCAGAAAAGCCTGGCGTTAGACGCTTTTGTCATCTCTTCGATCGATATCCTCCTTTTCAAATCATTAAATCTCTGCAACAGCTGCATCACCTCCTCCAGAGCGTCCAGCTTTGTGCGGTACCGGTAGTGAACTTGAAACTCCTCCAGTTAAATAAGCCTTTGCTGATGTAAGCACGATGTCCGTCAAATACCGTGCAAAACAATAGGGATTGACGATATTCTAAACCAAACGACACCAAGGTATTCCATACCAGTCACAACCATCTAGAGCCTTTCAGCCTCTCCATACCAGGACTTCTACGACTCTTTATCGAACATTTTCATAATACATAAAAAAACAAAAAACACAGATTTAAGCTTTAACCCCCAAAAAACAGAAATTTAAGCTTTTTTCGACGATTTTTCATTGTCATGCAGCTTGTGCAGAAAAAATCGTTTGCATATTTGGACTGCAGAGCCGTACTCATCGCAAAAATCCGATCAAAAACCGAGTTTCTGGGGCAAATCTAAGGATGTAACGATTTTGCACTTTTTACCACTATCCAGGACTCCAGATTTTTGACGTAACCTTATTTAGCTTAGTAATAATACTTAATAAGCTGGATTACTGAGCTTATATGACTAAGCAAGAAGTAGGATGAGCAATAAGAGACATTGTAGAATTGTTAGAGTAATAAGACAAGCACAGCTGCATTTGCTAATCGTCGGAGTAGTTAATAGACTGCTTGCCGTTGAGAAACAAGGCGCTTAAGAAGAGGATTACGTAAGCATTCTTGGCATTTGAATAGTTGTAACTCATGCAAAAAACGTCCTTTTCATATACAGAGTGCACATTTGGGCTTGGTGAACATCCGAAAAGAGCTCGATAAGGAASCAAATTGGGGGATGTAACGGTTTTGCATCAAGGAATGCAGGAATTTCTGGGAACCTTATTTGGCTTACTAATACAAACTAATCAAAAGCCCGCAGGAATATGCATAATGCCATTATAATGGAGTGGGGGGATTCAAAGATATAATTTTATGGTATCAAAACGCTGCTACAGAGCTCCTACGTCYTCAAGACGTGACATCCTTGGTACGTCATTATCAAAATCATATTTTGAGCTCACTATGTCTCTCATCTCTTACATACACACTACTTGCACAGTTCCTAAACCAAGCACCTGTCTAAATGCACACCATTTTGGGGTGTTTCACAGTACTTGTAGCTGTAGTACTTGACTTGCATGCCTGCACTGGTAGCCTGCTCTGTAATTACTGTTAGTCATCATCCGTTTTAGCATTAGCTTCGTTTGTGGTAATATTAGTACGCGTAGATAATGCAGAACGAGATGAGABATAAACCTTAGAGGAAGTCTTTTTGTCAGAAGCACCATAATGAACCAAAGAGAGGTAGCCTGTTGAGGTTCAACAACTACCAGCTGAAACTTCTGTCCACCCTCTTCATCACCATGATAGAGTGTGCTGTAAATTCAAGGTCGCATTATTCTCGTACCTTATTTTCTTATAGCTTATTTCGTAAGGTAAATAACACCTTAATCCCTATTTGTGTTCTTTTCCTCTTCACACCTTGTTCGAAGTACGACATCATCACCAAGATAGTAGCCCGCGTGTTCCTTGTCTCCCAGCACCGATTTGGGCGAATTCTTTCATTCCGTTGCGTCTTCAGCGAGGATTTGTGAGTATTATTTCCCCCGAAAGTGGCTTGTGACACAAACGCACTTTGTATTCAAAACAAACAACACCCCAAGCGACATGAACAGCACAACTCTCTGTCGTCCTGTGCCACACCTTCTCTTAACTTGGCTAACTCAGGGGCGTCAAGGAAACGGTTGTTTCCTACAGCGACGGGTGCATCCGTTGGAGTGTTTGACAGAGGCGCCGTTTTCACTGTGGATGTCGGTGATTGTGTGCTGGTCTCTGCTCTAAGTGCATCTTAAACCCGTGGAGGATTACTCTGGAAGTGGTGTGCGATAACCATGCCTGTGTCCAGGGGTTGGGTGTGCGATAACCATGCCCCTGTCCCAAGCGTTCTATGAGACCAGGGTCAGTGTCTCATAGGGAGTGCCCCGGGATCCGTGTCTGACGGCTTGTTTGGTCCTCAGGCACGACGCTACGTCCAGTCAGATTCATTCATGACACTCCCCCTTTGCGACCCGATTGGGGACTCTGAGTGCCCCCGAGACGAAAACTGACTAGCRTCCTCACGATTTTGGCGGAACCATCTCGTGAGCTTTTTCTACCTATTGATGATGGAGGGCTTCACCTATCTCTCAGAACCTTCGGGCGTGTCGGTTCTGTTTTGATGATCTGGAAACACGGCCAGACCTCTTCCGTTGCACTCTGTGGGTGCTCGGGGAGGTTGTGGTCTTAAAAAACAAGGAAAAAAAAAAAAAAAAAAAGGTGTTACTAACAGCAGATCATTTCACCAGGACGCCTTTGACATCTTCCGTGTCTATCAGGGTCTTGCACCAGTCCCGTCTACTGGCTCTTACTTCGTTTTCATGGTCTTACTAACGCAGCTTGATTCTAATGCTATCGGCAGAGTCTTTCACCAGGATGCCTCAGACACCCTCCGTGTCTGTTGAGGTCCTGCACCAGTGCCCTTCACTGGTTTTTACTTCGTTGTCTGACAGCCCCATGCTGTCGGTATTCAGTGAGTTCATGGTCTTCCCCTACTAACAGCAGAACGTCTCACCAGGGCGCCTCAGACACCCTCCGTGTCTCTCAGGGTCCTGCACCTGTCTCTCTCACAGACTCTCACTTCGCTATCGGACAGCCCCATGCTGTCTCGATCTTCCAAGCACCCCCGTGCTTGTTGACGCTGCAGACACACTCCGTGTCTGTGGCTGCTTGCTGCTGCTCGTTTCGATTGCTCTACTTCTTTCGGTTCTTGGCTTTACTTTGGGTTGGCTCTACTTTGGTTGTTGGCTCTACTTGCTTCGATTGTCGGCTCTACTTGATTTCTTCGACGCTAGCCTCTCTGAGGGGCAGTGAAGAAATCGTTTATTGTTTCGCTAGGTATTCATTGAGAAATCCTGCCGGTTGCTTGCATTCGTGCTTGCACTCGTCAAACCAACCCATGCTTTTTCAGGCACGACCCTCTTMAGTGGGGGCCCGAACGTTAGGGTATCGCTCGCGGTAACTTGTAACGGTGAAATGGCTCGTTTGTGACGTTTTGCGGCCATTAAAGCAATAACGCAACGGTGGTTTACACCGTTCCTCTTCGGAGGAGAAGTAAGKCCAAAGGTGGACTATCACCGTGGTTTTCCAAAAGATATCCAAACAGTGGTCTAGGTGGATTGGACCATGTCTTGACATTGTACAGCGTCTTGACGAAAGTAATCCAGCACGAATTCTTGGCTGTCCTGATGAGACGGATACTTGGCTAGCGTCGAAACATCCCCTTGGTCCACCCACACAAGGGGCGTGTAGACAGCCACTAGTCAAACATAGTTGATAAATGCATTTGAGACTGTAGAGCAGTTATAGACTGCTTGGGTTGTAGTTGGCCACGCCCTCAGAACCAAGGATTTAGTCGACTTGCTCCTTCGTGGGAAATCTAAAGCACACTACAGTACCGCGGCGTACCAGTGCAGTACATACTGGTCTTGCAGCGGACCACGGCGATCTGAGTAGTGACGGCTTCTTCACTGGTGAATAGAGAGGACCCGATTTCGATTCCGGCGATCTCAATGACGTCGAGGTTTTTCTGGCTGACGACTTTGGGATCGACACCATAGACAGTGGAACCGCTAACGAGAAAGGCTTGAACCTGAGTCGGTCGATCGATGTCGAGAGTAAAGTTCCAGAAGAACTACGTACTGTTGGGGGGTGGGCCTGCCGTGTCTAGCGGGCTTGCATCTGCCACAGTCTTGCGTGGTGTGAAGGTGGTGACGAAAGGTAAGGGCTTCTTGTCAACTCCCGCCTGCCTTTTCCAGCTTTGCTAGCCGGGAACGGCCGACTCGCACTGTACCCGCTCCGACAGTGGTTCTTCTTGTGGTTATGCTGGCCACACCTTACGCAGTGGCTGGCTTTAACCCAGGCGTTGATGTTGTTAGGCGTGAAGTTCAACAGGTGAATGTGCTTCTCATCAAACTGCCGTTCCAATACGCATAGCTCCTACTGGCTCAATGGCACTCACAGGCTTCTCTTGGCTTTGGCTCTTACTGATTGGCTCTGGCTTATGAATATCAGTGCCGGCAACTTATCACCCATGCTCACGTCATCTTTTCACAGTGTCGAGTACCTCGCTGGCATAACTTGACGTCTTTCTAAGTACAGAGGCTGCTCCTGCACTGGTGGCTGGTGGTTCTCGCCAACATCTGCTCCAGGCGGCTTTTCAGCATCTGTTGGAGGCGACATATTACCGCAATAAATACAGCCCATCCCTCCAAAGCATTCAGGAGATATTCTACTTGCTGGGAATGTCACCCTTGAGAAGCAATCCGTTAGATGAGTTCTATCAGCAATGTTTCGTACCCATAATAACTCACATGGTGAGGATTATTTCGTGCCCCAACCAGATCAATGCTTTGTGCCCGTCATTGCTGTCCCAAGAATACAGGACTCGTGATGAGCTAGCTACGCTCGTGTTCTCGTCATTATCTTGCGTCCAAACTTCATGTACCATGGGGTTTAAGTACGTAAGCTAGTGAGGGTGAAGTAGGTATTATTTAACTTGACTTGAACATCGAAATGTAAATAAAAAGCTGAATTGTATCTGCAAGGATTTGAGATGCAGGCTGTTAGTAGACTGTAGTAGCTCTACCTTCTCAGAGGCGCAGGTTACAACTGGTGTATGCTTCAGGGGGCGTGTACAAGAAGATGACTATTAGACAATATCAGAGACACCCAGAAGTTCAGTTTGTAAGAGATGAAATATTTATTGAGATTTTCTGAGTGGCTCAGAAGTAGTGAGCTTGCTCAATTCCATCATTTTTCAATTGAATGGTGTCTATTTCCAACCCACTCTCCACGGAATTGCGATTTTCAGAACATTTTGAAGCATTATGAGCAGAGATCATTTTTTCCATTTTTCCGAATTTTGACCATCTCGTCGTGACCACACTTTCGGGCCTCAATTATTGCCCTTAATTTACGCCTAAGTCAAACATCACCACTTTAAGGTGGTGATGTTAGTTATAGCTTATTTGTGAGAGGAAAAAGATCTGTKGATTACTCAGGACTGAGTGACACTATAAAAGATCCAACAGATGCACTGAACTTGTTAGATTCCGGCCATCATTTTGATACTACTTTCGGCCAGTTTCTATGTGATACACTTTTCCGAATTTTGACCATCTCGTCGTGACCCCATTTTTTGAGCTCAATTATTGCCCTTAATTTACGCCAAAGTCAAACATCACCACTTTAGGGTGGTGATGTTAGTTATAGCTTATTTTTGAGAGGAAAGAAGATCTGTTGATTACTCAGAACTGAGCGACGCTATTAAAAATCCAACAGATGCATTCAGCTAGTTAGATCCCGGCCATCATTTTGATACTACTTTCGGCAAGTTTCTGTGTGATACACTTTTCCGAATTTTGACCATCTCGCCGTGACCCCACTTTTGGGCCTTAATTATTGTCCTTAAATTACGCCTAAATGAAACATCACCACCTCAAGGTGGTGATGTTGGTTATAGCTTATTTGTGGGAAGAAAGTAGATCTGTTGATTACTCAGGACTGAGTGACACTATAAAAGATCCAACAGATGCATTGAGCTTGTTAGATTCCGGCCATCATTTTGGTACTACTTTCGGCCTGTTTCTGTGTGATACACTTTTCCGAATTTTGACCATCTCGCCGTGAACCCACTTTTAGGTCTCATTTTTTATCCTCACTTTACCCCTAAATGAAACATCACCACTTTAAGGTGTTGATGTTAGAGGTAAAAGATCGGTTGATTACTCAGGACTGAGTGACGCTATACAAGACTCAACAGATGCTTTGATCTTGTCAGATTCCGGCGATCATTTTGATACTACTTTCGGCCAGTTTCTGTGTGATACACAAACTGAATTTTGACCATCTCGTCGTGACCACACTTTCGGGCTTTATTTTGAATCCTCACTTTAGGTATAAGTCAAACATCACCACATTAAGGTGGTGTGGTTTTGGGGCATGTGATTGGGTGAAATAGGGGGTCAGTTTTCGTGGTCAATTTCCTTCCAATCTAATTGGGGACAGCCGTAATAAATCAGAGATGCAATAATAAAGGCATTCTGTTTATCAGGTACGCTTTAGAATGAGTGTTGGGGGAGTTATGACGTCACAGAAAATGTGACTGTAATGATAGGAAGGTGCACTTTCACGGGTGTTGGAAAGATGCAAAAGAAGAGCTTGTATGAGATGAAATGTTTTTTACAATGAACTGGGTGGCTAAAAGTGATCTGGCTCAATTACACCAAGTATTGATCGAATTATGACCCATTTATACCCTTTCTGTGATTTTCGTCATGACAGGGAGACTTATGAGGAGAGTGTCTACCTCGTGCACTTGGAGACAAGATGGAGCTTATGAGAGTAGAGTGACTACCTTTATATACGCGCAATTAGTGGAATAAAATGTTTCTACATCTGCAATGGTCTCTTAATGAGATCTGAGAGGCTTGCAAGCTGAGCTCTCAGCCGAGGTACAAAAAGCGACGTAATAAATTGAGTATTCAAGACATTTCTGTAATTGTTGAAGCATTATGATGAGAACATTCTGTTGAACAGATCTTCGCATACAAACTCTTGAACTGCCTTCCTCAAACACCTTCAAATCTACATGTTCCTCTCATTACACTCATGATTTCAGCGACGTCTCAACTTACCCAGTATACACCCTAAAGCTTACTGAACATACACACTGCCATTGCGTTTGCGTCTTTGATCCATTACATTTGTATTCATCTCGATTGGACTATAACTGACCCCAAACACGCACTCTTAATTCCATCCAATCAAAAGCCACAAAACCTCACCACCTTAAAGTGGTGATGTTTGACTTAGGTGTAAATTAAGGGCAATAATTGAGGCCCAAAAGTGGGGTCACGGCGAGATAGGTCAAAATTCGGAAAAGTGTATCACACAAAAACAGGCCTAAAGTAGTATCAAAATGATGGCCGGAATCTGATAAACCCAATGCTTCTGTTGGATCTTGTATAACGTCACTCAGTCCTGAGTAATTAACAGATCTTTGTCCTCTCACAAATAAGCTATAACTAACATCACCACCTTAAAGTGGTGATGTTTGACTTAGGAGTAAAGTAAGGGCATTAATTGAGCTCAAAAAATGGGGTCACGACGAGATGGTCAAAATTTGGAAAGGTGTATCACATAGAAACTGGCCGAAAGTAGTATCATAATGATGGCCGGAATCTAATAAATTCAGTGCATCTGTTGGATCTTTTATAGTGTCACTCAGTCCTGAGTGATCAGCCGATCTTTTTTCCTCTCACAAATAAGCTATAACTGACATCACCACCTTAAAGYGGTGATGTTCGACTTAGGAGTAAAGTAAGGGCATTAATTGAGCTCAAAAAATGGGGTCACGACGAGATGGTCAAAAATCGGAAAAGTGTATCACACAGAAACTGGTCGAAAGTAGTATCAAAATGATGGTCGGAATAGAACAAGTTGAATGCATCTGTTGGATTTATAATAGCGTCGCTCAGTCCTGAATAATCAACCGATCTTTTACCTCTCACAAACAAGCCATAACTGACATCACCACCTTAAAGTGGTGATGTTCGACTTGGGAGTAAAGTAAGGACAATAATTAAGGCCCGAAAGTAGGGTCACGGCGAGATGGTCAAAATTCGGGAAAATGTATCACACAGAAACTGGCCGAATGTAGTATCAAAATGATCGCCGGAATCTGACAAGATCAAAGCATCTGTTGAGTCTTGTATAGCGTCACTCAGTCCTGAGTAATCAACCGATCTTTTACCTCTTTAAGGTGGTGATGTTTCATTTAGGGGTAAAGTGAGGATAAAAAATGAGACCTAAAAGTGGGTTCACGGCGAGATGGTCAAAATTCGGGAAAATGTATCACACAAAAACTGCCCGAAAGTAGTATCAAAATGATGGCCGGAATCTGACAAGCTCAACGCATCTGTTGAATCTTATATTGTGTCACTCAGTGCTGAGTAATCAACAGATCTTTTTTCCTCTCTCGAATAAGCTATAACTAACATCACCACCTTAAAGTGGTGATGTTCGACTTAGGCGCAAATTAAGGGCATTAATTGAGCTCAAAAAATGGGGTCACGGCGAGATGGTCAAAAATCGGAAAAGTGTATCACACAGAAACTGGCCGAAATTAGTATCATAATGATGGCCGGAATCTAACAAATTCAGTGCATCTGTTGGATCTTTTATAGTGTCACTCAGTCCTGAGTAATCAACAGATCTTTTTTCCTCTCACAAATATACTATAACTAACATCACCACCTTGAAGTGGTGATGTTTCCTTTAGGGGTAAAGTGAGGATAAAAAATGAGGGCTAAAAGTGGGTTCACGGCGAGATGGTCAAAAGTGAGAATTACAAAAAAACCAAGTTCTGCTAAGAAGGTCTCAAATGCTCTGCAAATCGCAATCCCATGGAGTTCTCAAAGTGAGTTGAAACGAATAATAATTCTATCACTACTTGGTGATTTGAGCTAGTGTACCTTCGCCATACTCATGACATCTGAATACAAATTTCATCTCATACAATCCAAACTCAGAAAGGCCCCCAATATGGCGCGTAATGGACATTCTCTTGTACAAGCCTCCCAATGCCTGCACCAATAATAAGGAAAGAGTGTAGTTCGATGAGGAGGAGAAAGCCATTGACGAGAGGGTGTAGTTCTAATCGACTGAATGGAGTACAGTGACTGGACTTTGGGGTGTGACACGTATTTATTTAATGACGGTCATGATTCCGTCTAGACTGTTGTTAGAGAGAGCTAYCATCTTCAACGACACCCGGACTGTACTGTACCATTCATGTAGAGCGAGACTGTAGTATCGGGTAGGAGTGACTCATCTACAAGGGAGACTGGTCATTCTCAAAGGTGGATTGCATTGCCATGGAAACTTGACTCTTGCGTAGATAAGGCTCGAGGGAACTCAACCAAAAGTCATATGCACTGATTTCTTCATCTTGGATCTCAGCAAAGGAAGTTTGAAGCTGTTGAGCGTTTGGTGAAACATGAGACGGGGTCATGTTAGTAGGGGACTTCAACTGAGCTTTGAAACCAACAGCGCTGTCTTTCGTCTCATCAAAGTATGAGTAGTAAAATACGCTAAGTAAACTCGAACAATTTAACGATATTCAACAAACGATGAATTAGTTAATCACTGAATATGGGCACTTTGGGGCTGTTCGACTGGGGCACTTTGGGGCTGTTTGAGTGGGATACTTTGGTGCTCTAACAGCCGGGTAACTCCGAATGAGTCAAGCATCAGTTAAGGGCAAAGTGCGAAAAAGGATGTTGGGGTTAGGGTGTTCTACATCAGCCTCACCAATTGCCCCTCTCCCCTATTTAGAGTTCGTTCCCGTCTGTAGTGACGCATGGAATCTCCCCTCATTGAAACAGTCAGCTGAGCTGATTAGCCTGTGTAATTCCTAATTTTGTACCCTCCATACTGGCTCTTTCTGTGCACAATCACTACTCTCGCAATCGCCTAACGACAACAACACGCAATTGCCCCACAAGACATAGCGCAGCATTCCCAGCCAGCTCCATGGCCTCAAGTGTGAGCCTACATCCAACCTCAGAATCTCCTGGGGCTTCAAGCGCCACTCAAGGTACCAATCCGTAGCTTTTGCGACACCTCGTAATTCACCCGTTGGCAGCTTCCCTAGGGCAGGAACCCCTGGATGGCTAGCTCTAGAGCAGCGAGTGAGCAGGAGCGACCCCTAGCCTTGCTGTCCTACGGTAATAGGACCCCTCCTTCTGTTCATGTTAAACCATCACAGAGCCAATGTCATGCACAATTGAGGGCGCCAATAGCTGCGAGACAGTAATACTGGCTAGTAGTCACCATAGGCAGGTTCATAATGCGTCCCTCTGCTTCTACACTATCAGAAGTGAATGTATTGTGGCTCTTCTCATACTATAGCTGCTGGTAGTTCCTGATGTGCTCAAAAGCTCACGATTTTGACTATGTCTTTTTAAAGTGATCTCATATACAAATCCCCTTTGTTTAAAGGCCAATTTACCTATTCAATTTGGTCAGGTGTGCTACGATCAGTGGGTATTTTTACCTAAACTGGACAGATTTGTTTGAGGATCCTTCCATTTCAACAATCTTTTCCTTTGTCTTTGGAAGTTTAAACAGCCAAGCCCTTCAAGTGGTGGCCACTTCGACAGTACTACGCAAACCTTAATAATCTGAATACCTTGAATGTTTGAAGAGAACGAAATCACCCGTCCCGCTATAATGCATCTTAAAAAAAAAAAAAAAAAGCTATAATGCATCTTAAGAATAAAAAAAAAACGCTTGAAATACCATGACCACATATATGTTCTATATGTGAGCTATCTCCCTAGCCTTTTGTTTGGCGTTACTCCGGTAACATATTACATCCCAACGAACCTTATTTGTGGCTCGTCTATATAAACACCGGTTCTCTATAGTTTAGAAGGCAGCTTTGTTACCCGTTTTATTTGAGTCCTTTGACCGTAGAACAGGAAGCTCTGAGCTCTCCAGCAAGGGCTTTGACCCTCAACAACGACGCTCCTGCGTGCACGAGCAACCCGCTATCAGTTAAGCCCCCTCGCTTTTCACCCTTTCTTATGTTCGTCAGTTACCCTGCGCTGGCGGACATCACATATACGCCATCGTAAGCCCCTCTACTGGGGCTTCATTCTGATACCCATATTTCCACCACAACAACAAATATTATGATGAGAGCTCTATTTTTTGAGGCTATTTCACTGGGTTTCAGGTTTTGCTCCACTAGAGTCGATATTGGTCTGGTTAGAATCCTTGAGCGGAGTCGCGCAGCGCTATAGCTTTCCCAGAGAGTCGGGAAGCACCAGAACTGGGAACCCAGCATCAGAAACACCTTCTGGAACTGCTGCACCTCGTTTTCCTTCTCGTTGGCCAGGAAGACTCCCACGGGCACTTTGCAGCTTGTGAGGCGCAGCATTTACAGCGCGAGTTGGTCAGGATGGGAATAAACTGGGCTAGTGCGACAGCTGCAATACCTGTGCCCATGTAGAGCTTGGTCAGGTCGCCAAAGTCCTCCAGCACCCGGTCCAGCTCGGCCACCAGGTTTGTGTCCAGCTCGGCCATC
>BCLX01000006.1:0-157499 GCA_001602355.1 Yarrowia sp. JCM 30695
AATAACACCTGTGTTCAAAGTATTCCTATTATTTTTTTCCCTCTTTTTAGCTTCACCTCAATTTACAGACCATCCGAACTTCATACATTTCAGAACCACAGAACCAAGGGCAGCACCATGAAGATAATGTAGCTTCCTTATGATCGTTAATACAATACTATTGTTCCGGTACAGTTGTGATTGCTTACAAAAGTATGTACGGCGCCGCACTAGCAGTGTCGGAAGGCTAACCGTTGTGTACCTACTGTATGTACGTGGAGTGTCTCATTACTGCTGACTCCTTCTTGCTGATAGGCCTAAGGAACGCTGTCCAGATTGTAATACACAATCAAGAATGAAACCCCCAACTCTTCCGCGGTCACGTGATTTGTTTAGCCTCTCAAAGCGTTCTAACATCGATTTTTGCCAGTTGCGGCCATATCCTGGTGAAAATACGGCTTCCCGTCCGATCAGCCATAGTCAAGCACCAGAGAGCCTAGTTAGTATTGTAGTGGGAGACCATACGAGAATCCTAGGTGCTGCAATTCGTTTTCTTTTGCTCGGAATACCTTTTGCCACACATCTCGCCTTTTGATGTTTTGTAGCTAACTGGTAACCTTTGTTTTTGGCTTAGTAAGCTTATCTAGCACTACAAGCGCTTGAACTTGACGACTTACAAWTCTACCGTGACAAAGCTAATCTACGCGGCTCTACTGGGGGGACAGAGAATTGCTCTCATTCTCTTCTCTTTTAACGGCATGAGCAGTCACTTTTGTCCCCTGTTCCAGCCTTAAAAATGTCGCGTGCATGCAGTTGAGCGGTGTGCGCGAGAGGCCGAAGATAGGGCTCATTTCAAGGTCAAGAAAGGGAATTTTTCGGCCTGCTTTTTGCCACCAGTGTTTTACCGGAACAAGAAAGTCCCGAGACCAGAATTCGAGCGGCTTCTTCCCCTCATACTTCTGTGATGTTCCCCATAGAATTTTTTTAGAGGGCTGGCGCATAAAGTTTGGTCAAATGCAAAGGTGAGACCAAGTTTTGGGGCTATCACGGTTCGGGAAGTGATGGAACAGAAGCTAAGAGTGACATTAGGCCGCTTTTTATATCCATTCATCTATCTCTTATTATACCATTGACGCTAGTACCCTTATTCCTTCTGTTCTACTACATTCTCTGTCTTTCGCGTAGATTCTTTTTCATGCATGTTAATTGGTGGTGTGCATATTGCATGCACATATTTTTCGCCACTGACCAACCTCCTGAACTCTAGCAACTTCAAAAAAGAATACATAAACCCTTCTAGTCCCCACTTTTTCCCGCAGAATCAGACCAGTTCACTCTGTGTCATTCTGGAGACGGAAGGTGCCTTTTATAGCCTGCTGAGATGCAGTGCTGACAAGCAGACCTGTCTCATACGACGAGGATGGTGAGATTCGCTAGCCATGACCATCTGATGAAGTCGAACAGCAAGGACTGAAATGTCCGTTTGAGCTGTGCAGGGCAATGTGGTGAAATTCCAGTTATCCCTGTGTGTCGAGGGCAGTGGTGAAATTCCCAGACCCCACTATTCGGTCAAGAGACTCACGCTATGACGCATTGAAAGACATGTATGAGCCTGAGAATGTGCGATTGAGCTTTTGGTTGAGCGTTTGAGCTGATACTTTTGTGTCGGCGAGTTCAGTACAATAGCGAGTACGACCGCCTGAGCCAAGTGTCTATAAGTCCTATGGTTGACCTCCTTGTTCGATGTCAATAAAGCCATTCAGGTTGACCGCCATGAGCTGAWAACGCCATGAGCAAAGAGCCCGAGATTTATTCTCCGTGCCTCGTGAGTTCTTGAGRACCACATGTGCAGCCGCCAGAGCAAAGCGCCAGAGCCAAGAGATGAAATGCCAGAGCCAGAGCCACCGACAGAGAGAGACTCAAGGGTGGAATTCCTTTTGAGATACTCCTTTTCCGGGTGAGATCCCCGAGAAGCCGCCTAGAACTGAAGAGCCAAGCTGAAATGCCAGAGCTGCCAGTCGCCGAGAAGCTGAGCAGAAATGCCAAAAGCTGAGACGCATTCCTAGAGCAAAGATCTGCCAGCCAGACGCCATTATATGGTCAAAAGAGCAACATTCCAGAGCCACAGAGCAAGAGCCAGAGCTACGCCGACAAGAGCTGCAATGCCAGAGTCTGAGCGAACGCCAAAGCCGCCAAAGAGCCACAGATGCCTGAGTCAGCGCCAGTAAGTCCCATGAGGCAATAAGAGCCAAATCCAGAGCCACAGACATGAGCAAAGAGCCACTAAGTCCACAGTGCAATGAGTGCCAAACGCCTGTCATTTGCCAGAGAGCTACGAGCCACTAAGTCCAAAGAGCAATAAGAGCCACATTGAGCCAGAGAGCTGAAATGCCAGAGCCACAGGTCAGAGCCAGAACCAGAGAGTCAGAGCCAGCTACCGGTACTGTACCGTTCTACGAGCAAGAGCCAGTGAGTCCTACAAGGCAATAAGAGCCAAACGCCGTTTCAAGCCMATGAGTCCACAGATGCAATAAGAGCTTTACACAGTGCCAATGAGTCCAGAGAGCAATAAGAGCCATACAAYCAGAGCCACTAAGACCAGAGAGCAATAAGAGCCGATTACGCCAGAGCAAGARCCAGTGAGTCCACAGATGCAATAAGCGCTAAACGCCAGAGCAGTTACAGACAGAGCCAAAGGAGCCAGGGCCAGAGAGCCGAGGCCAGCCAGTAGCCACTAAGAGCCAGAGCCACAATGAGCCAGTTGCCGATAAGAGCCAGAGCACGAGCCATAAGTCTCATTACTATTCAAGGAGTAGGCAGTGAACCTCAGAAGAGGACGTAACTGACCGAACCTCATCTATTCATTTAGTTTTCAGAGGAGTAGGTGAAATTCCGAACCTCTTGGGTTAATAAATTTCGGACCATAGAGTCCCACCCCACATTCAAACTGTAGAAATTGTGTTGTAACGATTGTAGCTTACAGTGATTGTTGGAAGATATCATTTTTCTGTTTTTCACTTGATTACCAGTTTTACGTAGTAAGGGTAGAAATTATAGCTATGGGTGAGTAAGACTCCCTGCACTTCATACGCCTTGAATCATCTATTAATGACGCTTTCAGTGCCGCGTTCTGAGGTTCTGAGTTCCATCCTTTTTAACTACACTGCAACACCCCCGAAGCGTGCGGCTCATTAATTCAGATATCCGTTCGTGCGGCTCGTAAATTACACAGCCGGATTCTCCGGCGAGACACCGAAACTGGGTCTAGTTTTTTATAAAATGACCGAAACAGTACTGCGCATTTCCTGATTTAAATTGGTCCAATTAATACATCTATACGTTTCTTTTGACATTTTATGTCACAAAAACCTCTCTTAATCTATATATCGAAATCTCGCTTATTTCTGAGCCGCACAGCTCATCCGTCTAAACACCGCACTATTGCATGATCGGTGCAAGCGATGTTGTACATCGACCTGGAGGCATCACGATGAAAAGATTATAAAAGGAGTGAAGGATTCCTGCTATTTCTTCATCAACACTCAATAACCACCCACAACAACAACCCACAACAACCACAACTATCATCACCACAACAACTACAAATATGAAGGTCCTTCTTGTTCTTTACGACGCCGGCTCTCATGCTAAGGATGAGCCTAAGCTCCTTGGATGCACTGAGAATGAGCTTGGTCTCAGAAACTGGCTTGAGTCTCAGGGCCACACTCTCGTCACCACTTCTTCCAAGGATGGCGCCGACTCTGTGCTTGACAAGGAGATTGTTGACGCTGACGTTGTGATCACCACCCCCTTCCACCCTGGTTACATCAACAAGGAGCGAATTGACAAGGCCAAGAAGCTCAAGATCTGTATCACTGCCGGTGTTGGCTCTGACCACGTTGATCTTGATGCTGCCAACGCTCGAGACATTGCCGTTCTCGAGGTAACCGGCTCCAATGTCCAGTCAGTGGCTGAGCACGTTCTCATGACCATGCTTGTCCTGGTCCGAAACTTCGTCCCTGCTCATGAGCAGATCATCTCTGGCGGCTGGGACGTGGCTGCTGTTGCCAAGGACTCCTACGATCTTGAGGGCAAGGTCATTGGTACTGTTGGAGGAGGCCGAATCGGCCAGCGAGTTCTCAAGCGTTGCAAGCCTTTCGACCCCATGGAGATGCTCTACTACGACTACCAGCCCATGCCTGCTGACGTCGAGAAGGAGATTGGCTGCCGACGAGTTGAGTCGCTCGAGGAAATGCTGTCTCTCTGTGACGTTGTTACCATCAACTGTCCTCTGCACGCTTCCACCAAGGGTCTGTTCAACAAGGAGCTCATTTCCCACATGAAGGATGGTGCTTGGCTCGTCAACACTGCTCGAGGTGCCATCTGTGTCACAGAGGACATTGTCGAGGCTCTTGAGTCTGGAAAGATTCGAGGATACGGTGGAGATGTGTGGTTCCCCCAACCTGCCCCCAAGGACCATCCCTGGAGAACCATGCGAAACAAATACGGAGGAGGAAACGCGATGACCCCCCACATCTCGGGTACTTCCATTGATGCTCAGGGCCGATACGCTGAGGGTACTAAGAAAATTCTCGAGGTCTTCTTCTCTGGAAAGCAGGACTACCGACCTCAGGATATCATTTGCATCAACGGTCACTACGGAACCAAGGCTTATGGTGACGATAAGGAGCACAAGGAGCATCAGCTTAAGTAGATTATTTATGAAATGATATTGATTATGTTATGGGCGGTAGGTTGTATAAGTGAGGTCATCAAAGAGACTGATTGCTGTTCTCCTGGTAGATAGATATTCACAGTGCTCAATCGTCTAATGCAGGGTCGTTGTCTCAAAATAATAGACTATTGTGACACCCAAGTAACAGTATCCGGTGTACTGTACTGTCTTCTTGTGCCGGTACATGCCGTAGTGGGTATATATTATCACGCAAGTTAGGAGATTAGTTCCAAGTGCTGGATGATAAGAGTTTCGCGCATGTGTGAAGCAAGAAGAGCTGACTGGGGCTATCCTTCAGGTTTCCTGTTGACTTGAGAATAGTAACGTCTACTAGTGAGTCGCTATGAACAATTGAATGCTTTCTGTATGTCCTTTTTCCAGTCATTCGGGTTCCGACATGCAATCTGTTAACAGAAAACATGCTTAGAAGTAGCCGGGTCGATGCTAGTGAAGTATTAACTACCGGTACCAATAACATGCTATAGTCTTGTAGGCGACACACAAGCGCTCGAATTATGTCCCTAGCGTCGAGCACATGAGCCCCCATTGTCTATGTAATCTTAAATGATATGCCCCATTGTTTTCCGTCAAATCCTGCCTATATAGGGCAGATTTAAAGCTGCTCGTAGCTAGGGACATAATTTGGGCGCTTGTGTGTCGCCTACAAGTACTGTAGCTAGATACTTTCGTTATTTGTCCCAGTTGACGTCGGTATTAGTTCTGATGTAATCGTTCGTTCAGACCCTTTAGAAATGACGTCAATGTGGGCTTATGCAGGGGTCCGCAAGGGGAACCAAGCAGGTGCCACAGCTGATAGCTTTCAAAAGAGCTTTGCGGGGAAGTGACTTGAGAAAGAACTGATTCCTAGAAGAGCAACAAATTTTATCCATATTGTGTTCCTACAGTAGATAAATATCTTGTGCTAGAGAGCGACCCTGAGGCCGAATCGGTGCTGGACCCTGAGATTAATTGCGTTGTGTGGAATGTGTCATTCATTAACCCTTTCCCCTATTTTATCGCAACACTTGAACTGAAGTTCATTTTCAGTGCGCATCTTCTGAAAGGGGAAATGAAGCCACGGCCTGTAACGGAAATAGAGATCTTTTAACTGCCGATAGTTCAAGTTATTATTGGATGTACATTACTGCTGCACCACCTGCTACAGTATTACCTCCCAGATATGACGAAAAATCCTCAGTTGAGTTTCATACAGCGCAGAATGCAGAGTGAAATGTGGGGAATTTGGGGCAGTAAACATATACAAGTAGACATTGTCATTCGAACGCCTAAATACAAAGTCATCACAGGGAGCTTTCCTTTATACAGTATCATTAAAATACAGTACTATTAAACTCACTTTCTCTTCGTATTCAACGTACGGAAGCTCCAATCTCCGAGTCTAATGAACCGTTCTTATTGTAGTAGGTATTATTTTAAGACAGACAGAAGATGTACTACCACTGACTTTTTAACGGTGGAGCTTGCAAGCTGTTGATGGACCATGATACGCTGAATATCGAAGCGGCTTTTACTGCATTTGGTGCCCCAAAATCGTTCGCACCAGTCTCCCCACCCACAGCTCAACTTCTACAGCAAGAGAAGGATAAAATATTGTTCATCTGTCAAGTAAGGGGTGGGTGATGCATCGGGGGATATCAGAACAGTTTCCTCTTTATCTAGGTCAGCAAACGTCTTAGCGTCTCATTGGCGGGAACCTCAGCTCGATCGGTATGCTCTGTCCGACACCTTCGTTCGCGAGACCTGCTTAGTTGAAGTGCCAGTACAGTCTCGTCGATTACAACACCTTGACATTGTATAGGAGCACTTTAGCTCGCTTCTATATTTAGATGGCCACAGATTCGTCTCCTTCCTGTGACAAGTGTTCTATCCTTTTGTACTCCCGCAGCAGCCCCAAACTCTTGAGAATATTATATCTCGGAGACAAAGCGAATATTATGTGCACTTTCTGTCTTTATGCAAATGAGATACGCAAATGGGGACAAACCTCACTGATATATAAGATCACCAACCGTCGTCACCCAGGGAGCTTACACTACAACCAACCCCACCTCTCACCTGAACCTCCCTCGGCTCTCGAGCCACATCCACGTTCACTCACTTACATCCATTTTATCCATACACTCGTTTGAACAATGTCCACTTCTCTCGATGGCCAAATGATCTGCCTTCATTGCGGAGAACACTTTCCCCCCAGTCAAGAAGCCCAACACAAGAAGGAATGCAAGATGATTTTGACTTAGCACGCTGGCGTACATGAATACGAAGATGTCGGAGATTAATATTATTATAATGTATTGAATATGTTAGTAAGATTAAGAAAGAGTGAGTGTCATCTAGGCTGCGTAAGGGGGCGGCGATAGGTCACCCTTGATAGAAAGAATGTCAATGGGAACGCAAACCTTGCCAGAACTGTCCTTTGACTGACCTTTGACGGTGACCTCCAAAAAGTAAGAGTGGCTTATGAGATCAGTCTCAAAATTGGGAGGAGGTAGAGATTTGAGGTGGATAGGAACTTTCATATCGGCAATCGGCTTTCGTAGCACAACTTCACCCTTTGCAATCTTCTGCTTCGAGCCGTTGGTAAGCGCATACATTTTGTAAGAAACAGTCTTGACGATAGGACCAGGGCACGTTTGCGAAGTGAGTTCGAAGTAGCTGTCTTCTTTCGTGATGGGATGCACGTTCAGTTGATACTGTGAAAACTTGTATTTTCGAGCAGAGAGATCTAGCGGGTTGAGATCACCTTCTTGTGTCTTTAGATCAACTTTGATGGGGTAGAAACATGACAGTCGAGGATCTTTGGCTCGATCGTTAATCTCTAGACTTAACTTGTAGCTAACCATTGCATCACCATTATATAATGTAGGTGCATTGACGTTAAGAGGATGGACAAAGGAGTAGTGCAGATAATCAGTTGACTTATGAGTGTATGAAAACTTGATCTTTTCTTTGAGAAACTGTCGTTTTTCTTTCTTGTACTGCTGGGTGCCAATAAGATAGAACTCGACAAGACTCTCGCTGTATTCAATCGAGCTCAAAAGCCGGGGAGTGAGTTTGTGAACGGTAAAGCTGCCAAATATCTCATCCTGGGAATCATATGTGGTTTGCTGGAGCTTGATGTCGACGGGGTTGAACTGAGTCTTGAGCCTGTGGGTTGCTTCGAGTAGTAGAAAGTCCATGGAGTGTGATGCTGTGGAGTGCAGAATGAAGTTCTGGGTCGGGGAGGGAGTCAGGCGGGAATCACTGTACATTTTTTGAAATCAATTGATACCAGCAGCTGTATATATATATCCTGGAAGCCCTCTCTGTGACTAATAACCGTTGGACTCAGATTTCCAATCCTTGCTGTTTAGAGTTGGGAGTCTGGCGTGTGGCTCACCGTTTCGACTCAGCTATCACGCCAAGTTTCTTGTTTCTCCAGCCATGTGACTAACAATTGAGCTCGCAAATATTGGTAATCAGCCGGTAGTGCGTTTCCGACTCTCCGCTCAACTCAAACGCCTTTGTCTGGAGCACAGAAAGTTACATCTGCGGCGCCCCAGATGCAGGCCTGGTAGTATTGAGGATGCGGCTAAGACCTTGCGCCTCACCATCCATTTCTTCTTCTCGTGGCATGGTGCAGCAAAAATTGTTATAAAATTGATCCGAAACAATGTCTGAGCATACACCTATCGCTATGGCCCCATTTTGAAGCTTGCTTCCATAAGAGTTCCGAAAAGCGTTCTGAAACACGACTCCGCTTCCGTTGATTTGCAACGCAACCTTATAAAATCCTTAAATATTAGAGTGTCATCTTAACCACAAGATGCTGGAGACACGGAAGGTCGCAGAAACCATAGGAATATTAGGTGTATGCTGTATATCCACACGCGTTGCTGCTGTAACACGTACTCCTCTCATGTACCCCCGGAATATTTTTGGGTCTTGGCGATAAAAACACGGGATATGTGCATGACCTATTCAAAATCTGTTTTGCCACCGAACACAACCATGGGGCTAAGGCAAAACATCAAATGCATGAGGCTGAACTACCGTACTGTACAATGAAAAAAGTCCTGGCCTTTTCTTTATCCTTCCAAAGTATTCTCCGCTTAATGATTCCATGAAACATGTTTTTGTAGCCTAAAACAGCGCTCTCAGTGTCAAAATCCAAAAGTTCGGCTTATGACTCACAAGCCATCGAAACTTCAATACCGCGTCACCACGTTAAGAGCTGACAATAAAATCGCTAAAAGCCTTCGCTGAACAGGCCAGCTCAAAACAATGTTGTGACAAATGAAATATTTCTGAGACTTCTACAATAACGCGATGTGGGTAAGGCACACTCACGACCAGTCAGTCGAATGCTGTTGCCTAATTAGAATTCATAGAGCCACGAGTGTGCAACATTTCAGTCCATCTTTTCGGCTATAGCTGGCTATCGAAACAAACGGTCTTTTGAAAAACTCCGATGCATTCAAAGATCAACTTGATACAAGCAAGATTCGGAGTCCGGGGTTAGGATAAAATGCGTGAATGACTCGATGGTGCATGGAGGGGACATCACAAGGAGCTGTTAGCGAGGTGGTTTTACGAGATCAGAGAAAACACGAGACTCAGATCGATGTTACGAGTAGACAATTTAGAGTCACAGCTGTCAAAACACGATGGTGAAGAGTCATAACCTCGGTGTTGGGTCTTCAGTATTACCAGACTACTGTACGATAAATCCATGCAAGAGGTGTCATAGACAGCTACATAATTCTTTTATGACTCTCTACCTCTTTTGACTACTATGCTGCCTACTTGCACCACCCAATTACTATTCATCGAGTTTTGGCTTACTCAGCTTCTCCCAACCTTAATTCAGGTCACGTGAAGATAACCGATTATGTAGCTTGCCAAGATGTTAGCGGGAGCACTTCTGTGGGGGTCAAATGAAACGTAAAAGTCATTCAGGGGCCTAGACCAGCAGCCTTAATAACCCAGTCTGATGATCATACCTTTGGCCCACCTTGTAACCCCCATAAATTCGTATTATTAAGCGAGATCTATAATGAGGTTTAGGTTGGTGGGGGTCATCATAAGTTGCGCAGATTATAACGGCGTCTTCAACTCTCATTTACATCCACACACAACACAAAATGTCTTCAGCCATCATTGTCGGAGGAGGAATTGCCGGTCTTCGAGCCGCCAACGTGCTCAAATCCCACGGACTCAAGGTCACCGTCCTAGAAGGACGAGATCGAGTTGGAGGACGAATTTTGACCGAGAAGGAGCCTTTCATGCACGAAATGGGCGCCTCTTGGTTCCATTCTACGGCCACAAACAACCTCATGCCTCTTCTGAAGACCCTCAACATCGAGGGCTACTTTGATGACTCTTCTGTTGTTGCTCTTACCGAGAGCGGACCTGCCAAGGGTTCTGGAGGAAACGTTAAGAACGAGTTTGTCGCATGGGCCCACAACTACTTCAAGCTGAACCCTTCTGCCGAGGACATCAGTGCCAAGAAGCTGTACCAGAAGTACGCTGAGAGCGTGTCTCATATTGACTCGGAGGCTAAGGATCAGGGCTACGCAGTGGCTCGATTCTTTGAGATCCCCTTTGGCATGCCCTTCTCTGAGATCTCTGGTAAGGCTGTTTCTGGAGCTGGAGGTGCTCGACCTCGAGACCTGTACATTCTCAATGGCTACACCAAGGTCATTGAGTGGCTCAAGAAGGATATTGCTGACGACATCAAGCTTGGCGTCGATGTGTCTGCCGTGGAGAAGACCTCCAGTGGATATAAGGTGACCACCTCCAAGGGCGATTTCACTGCTGATGCAGTCATTGTGGCTGCTCCTCTCAATGTGCTCAAGCGAGGAGACATCTCTCTCCCCTCTGACGTCTCCAAGGTCTCCCAGGCTCTTCAGCACATGTCTTACGGTGGAATGAGCAAGATCTATCTGACCTTTGACAAGCCCTTCTGGGACGTGTCTGTTGACCAGTTCCACTACATTCCATCCGAGAACAACAAGGAGGCAGTTCTGAACCAGCCCTTCCTCATTGTCAACCTTGCTGCCTCCGGAAAGGCCCAGGGTCTGTGTTTCCTGACTTCCAAGGAGACCTCTGACTTGCTGGAGAAGACCCAGAGCAAGGACGATATTTTCAACCTTATCAAGCCTGTTCTTTCCGTTCTGGGACACAAGGACGAGAAGCCCACCTTTGTTGAGCGAACCACCTGGACCCAGGACAAGTACGCTGGCAACGGTACCTTCTCTTCTACCAAGGTCGGGGACGATCGAGGAGCCTGGCTTGAGGCTGTGCACTCTGTTTCTGGCAACCTGCAGTTCGCCGGTGAGCACTGTGCTTTTGACAATGCTGGAGCTGCTGATGGAGCCTTTGACAGTGGCAGTGTTGCCGCCAAGAAGCTCCTTGAAGAACTCAAGGTGGCCTACAAGAACGACAACTTTTCGAAGCTTTAAGAACAGCACCGGTACAGGCGTATAGATAGTATAAAATAAAGCATTGGTTAAAGTGGTGGCGTGACTTTTGTATAAGTAGATAGCTTGATAAGGGACACTGTACAGACTACAGGTACCCACAATCTACATATTCGATGGCTTCCTTCTAAAAGACACTCCTTTTCCGTGCTGACTCAACACTAAGCCAACAGTAACGACAAAGTCAAGTGACGGCAATTGAGATGAGATGTGTCTCCTTGTAGATATCGTAGACACTATGGCATCAATAATTGCTACGCTTTGTCGTTACTGAAAGCTCCGTATGAAAGCAGGTCTACAGATTGGTATAGCTGGCATGCAGCAGTGACATTCATTAGCACCAAAAATCTGGGATCTTTAGGCCTTCGGTTCTTGCCTTGAAGGCTTGTGTTCGACGTAAATAGTATAACATTAGCATTGATTAAAAATTGATATTTACTGGGCCATTCGGAGGACAAAGTTGACGACGACAGCGGCCAGCAGGAAGATACACAGCATGGTGGGGCCGAATCGGTCATCGTAGGGGCCGGAGCCTCGCTTTCGGATGGCAGCAGCTCGCCAGTGGTAGGTCACGAGAGCGTAACCCATGGTGGCCATGGCAACCAGAGTGAACATGCCGGCGGAAATTCGGCCGACCTTGTCACCGAAGTTGAGCAGACCAACGGCCAGACCGCCGAGAATGACGGTGAAGTTGAGCCACGACAGGAAGGTTCGCTCGTTGGCGAAGAAGACCTTGGGCTCGACTCGAGTGGGCAGAGCGATTCGCTTACCGGGAGCAGACTGGAGCAGAGGTGCTGTGGACACTGGGTTAGTATGGAAGAGAGGTGGCAATGTGACAGAGAAGCCCGTTTCACGACCATTGCCTTATGACATGACCTCAGCAAAGCCGTGACGTGCCATATAGTGAGCCATGACAAGAGTGACCAGTTCTGATCAGGAGTGTCGTTGATGTCACATGGAAGCAGGAGAACATCATCGAGAGTCATAGCCACATGACGCATGATAGTTGTTGTAGGTTCCTCCTCCTGTGAAACCCGATCTGTCACTTTGCGCTCATGATGTCGTCGTTAAAGTCATGTCTTTTCTGTCACTATCAAGTGTCGTCGATGTCTGTATGTTGACTGTACAGTGGAAATTCGAATGTGAAAAAGCAGGAGCTTCTCGGAGCTCCATAGTGCCCTCACAGTGCTTGCGGGACACAGCCACGTGTGCGGCCACCCGTCTTCGTTCAGAAATACTCACTTTTGTGTGAATGTGTGTTTTGTGAGGCTCGTTACCAAGTGAAGAAGGACTGATATCCTCGTCGACTTTAGCGTCGTCGCTAACGGGCATAAAGTTCGACGTGCGGTTTTGGTAGGGTAAAAGCGTGTGAGGTTGGAGATTACGCACGATAGAGTTAGGGGTAGAAAAGGTGGGCCAAAGGACTCTTGAGGTCGTATTTTCGTGCTATTACAATCCATCTTGTCTGTGCAACACTCCCATAGTATTCTACTACCGGCTATGTATTTTTTATCAAAATACGCCTTCCGATCTGAACCTAACCCAAATTGAGTTACTACCCTAGGAAAACGGCACTATTTTTGAAGGGCAGTATACGCTAAAAGTGGGAGGAAAAATTAGGAGAAAAATATGATGGACTGCAGATTCGACATTATCGGGTCGATTAGGCTCGTCTGGAAGACGTTTCCAAGGACCGTTGGCCTGTCAAAGTGACTCCCATCTCCATCATGATTCTTTTGCACAGTCACATCTCCACGAACCCAAAATACGATTTACCCGAATCTTCACAATGCGGAAAGTATACAGCCGTATTTGCCTGGTTGGCGAAAAAAATCATAAGAAGCAAAGACGGCAGGGTCTGTGGTCGAATCTGAGGCCCCTGGACCGTCCCGTATGCTAGCATGGCCTCGTTCAACGCTCCAGGCCCTTTTTCGGTCCTGCATGTGTGAAACTTCCCACATGGATTCTGCACGTGGGCTAAGTTCACATTTCATTGGTGGAGACCAAGAGAGGTATAAGTGCGACTGTACCATTTATTATACGGTGTCAATAGAGGCAGAAAAGACCCCCCAGACGTGCGCGACTGCAACGAAGAAGATAGGTAGTAGTAAAACGGCTTATTAAGCGCCCACGTGTTACTCGTCCTCCACCCCCTTGTTGCCCAATGAGCGGGAAGCGAAAACCCACTGCACCTATCTGTACGTCGCATAAACCGTCTTGATGATCGATAGGAGAGGCAGAGAGACACGCATGAGGCTGGACACACAGGTTCCTCCTTCGAAAAGCCTTGAAAGACACAACATGGAGGAGTGAGGCTGTGATGAAAGAAGTACGGAGTACAGTAGTAGAATGTTACAAGTAAAAGGGGAGGCAGAAGGCTGGTTGAAAGGTGTGGGTGGGTGGGTGCGAGTGGCGGTCAGGGCTCTTTATGAAATCTGCCAGGAGAATTGACCAGGGCCTCAGCACCATCTCATCTCCCTGAATTTTCTGGGCCATTTCGCTGTGCAAGCAAAATGTGCACCTCATACTGAAAGTCCCAACGATGACTAAGCAGCAAAAAAAGCTAGCTTACTAAGCTCATCACCATGCATGATCAGAGTCTAATGAGAGCAACTTCACACAACCACTCCACGATAATGCTCAGAATTGCCCGGGTGTCGCAAAATGTCGTCAAGATGGCCTCCTCGCGAGGTATTCATTTTTCTTCTGACGGATTCATCAAAATGAAGGACCAGAAACACATCCTCAAGATCATGAACAGCCCGGAAAACCAGTGGTCTACAGATGAACTTCTGTCGCATTCAGATCACTCCTCCGATGAAATCACTTCCGAGACGCTTCAGAAAGTGTCCAAAAAGCTGGCTCCCATCTTTAAGAGCGCTGCGCTGCCAATGCCCGACTCTGACGATGTCATGTTCTCTCTGATCAAGACTCTTCGAACCCAGGTCAACCTAGTTTCTCATATCCACGACATTGATGTGAGCGGTGTGGCACCATTGACATGTCTCACACCCATCAAAGACTTTACTTACGAACAGCTCACCGCTGAAGACTCAGGTGAGCCAGGTCCTGAGCTTCTGTGGGACGCATTGAGCTGTGCTGAGAAGAAAGATGGTCGATACTTTGTTGTCAGCAGAGACGTCAAGCAGGAGGAGCCTACTCAGTAGGAGACCAATGGGTATATAGACTAATGCATGCATATTATAGGAAGAGTAGTAGTGATTATCAGGTATGCCGTACATCTTACTGGAGTGTACGCTTGGTAGGCACCTATAAACTACCGTTCAATACGAAGTAAGGTACATACTGGTACTGGTGGGACCGGTGCCGGCACTGTACTCGTAGAGGTATGCACATCACCACAGGGCTCTTCGAGCTGTATTTGTCAAAGGGCTTCATTTGTATATAAGCTCTTACCAGCTGAACTACTGGTAGTCTACTGGTAGCCCTTCACACATCTCTCATAAACCCCGCTTCAGCCCAATACGGGGAGCTGACTCGCATGGCCCCCCTCCTTATACTGTCCTCGAACTACCGGTACCTAATACCCTCAATTCAGTGGTAAGAGTTGTCTTATCTATATTGTCTATAATTTACAAAGGGTTAGAATCGGAAGCCAGGGTATCCTCGCTGTCGCATTCGTTCTCGCATCTCAGCTCGAACCTGGTTGACTCTCCAGCCAAAGTAAAGACCAGCAAGAGAACCACCCAGGTGGCCAGAGTAGTCGAGCACTCCCCATCGTCGAACAACACCAGCAACGTTGACGGCAATGGAGCCGATGAAGAACCACCAAGCGCCGAAGGGCAGAGGAACGAAGAAGAGACCGATCTGGGCGTCAGGGAAGACGGAGCAGAAGACACCTACAACGGAGAAGATGGCTCCAGAGGCTCCAAGAGACATGACGGCTCGGCCAAGCAGAGAGGGAACCAAAAGAGAAGTGAAGGAAGAAACAGCAATGGAGGTAAAGTACATGTGGCAAAACCAGGCGGATCCCATCGTCATAGCGACGGGAATACCAAACTGGTAGAGCACGAACATGTTACCGAAGATGTGCCAGAAGTCCTGGTGGGAGAAGGCCGATCCGATCATCTGGATAGGTCGGAAACCCGGGCCGGTCTTGAGAATCATGTTGTCGAACATGAATCGCTGGATCCAGGGGCTTCGGGACTTCCACAGAAGGAAGAAAGCAGCATTGATACCAATAAGAGCGGAGATCATATGATCGGGTCGTTGGGTGAAGGCGCTCATGGGAGTGTACTTGAACAGCAGGGGGAAGGCAAAGTACGAGACTACAGTGATACCAACCGCGTAGGCAAAGGCCTTGGCAAGAATATAACGGGTGGGATCGCCTCCAGGGTACTCCCATCGGGCATAAGCAAATTGGGTGAAGGATCGAGAACCGGTGAAGAGGCTCTTGGCGTTGATTCCAAAGGTCCTTGTGTCGTTCTTGAAGGCATTGAGCTTGCACCGGGTCTCCTTGAGCATGTCAGCGATGCCGCCTCGCTTACCAAGCCGTTGCATCTGTCGGAACATGTTGTTGATCTCACCAGGGGAAGGGGTGATGGATCTCTTGACCACTGGGCTGGAATTGATTCCCAGAGTCTGGGTGCTCTTCCAGAAGCTGGGGGCCAGTCTCCCCAGCACAATGTTGCCTCTGAAGAAGTTCATCAGTGAGTGATTGAGAAGGTGTGGGGTGTGGAGTTGCTGCAGCAGCCAAATCTCTTAAGTAAAGATACAGCCTTGATGGCGATGAGGGCAGCAAACTTAATTGGGGGTAGATCTATTCTAAAAACTAATTAAATAAAATAATAAAAAGGGAGAGACAACATCTGATGAGCTGCAGACCGGCCCTAAATTCGGACAATCACCCGCAAATAATTATTTTCTTCGCCTCGCCTGTTCCGCTTAGTAAGCAACCCTGCATGGGGATGAAAAGTCTCTCTCAGCAGAAATTTATAGAGTTCATGCATGGTAAAAATCCTATCCCAAAAAAATATTCAGAGTCTGTTACACTCTACAACACACAACAATGGGCCAGATCAAGAAAAAGCACACCGCTGGAGCCGCTCGAAACTTCATCACCCGAACGCAGGCTATCCGAAAGCTGCAGGTTTCGCTGGCTGACTTCCGACGGCTCTGTATCTTCAAGGGTATCTACCCTCGAGAGCCCCGAAGCAAGAAGAAGGCCAACAAGGGATCCACTGCCCCCGTCACCTTCTACTACACCAAGGACATTCAGTACCTTTTGCATGAGCCTGTTCTGGACAAGTTCCGAGAGCACAAGACCTTTGCCAAGAAGCTGACCCGAGCTCTTGGTCGAGGCGATCTCCACGACGCTAAGCGAATCGATGAGAACCGACCTCGATACCATCTGGACCATATCATCAAGGAGCGATACCCCACTTTTATGGACGCCCTGAGAGATATCGACGATGCTCTGTCGATGCTGTTCCTTTTCGCTGCTCTGCCTGCTTCTGACGACGTCTCTGCTCGTCTGGTCTCTGAGGCCGAGGCCATCTGCACCCAGTGGATGGCCTTTGTTGCTCGAGAGCGACTGGTGCGAAAGGTGTTTGTGTCCATCAAGGGTGTTTACTACTCTGCCAACATTCGAGGAGTCGAGGTTATGTGGCTGGTGCCCTTCCGATTCCCCCAGAACATTCCCGCCGATATCGACTTCCGAGTCATGCTCACCTTCCTTGAGTTCTACACCACCCTGCTGCATTTCGTTCTCTACAAGCTTTACAACGAGAACGGTCTTGTTTTCCCTCCCATCATCAACTCTGCCAAGCTCAGTGGTGTTGGAGGTATCAACGCCTACGTGCTTGAGTCTCGACAGAACGCCGGTGTTGTCCCCCAGATTGAGGGCAACGCTGACGCCAAGGTCGAGGAGGTTTCTGCCGCTGTTCTGTCAAAGGCCGCCAAGGCCGATGCCGGCGACAAGGAGGAGGTTGAGGAAGAGGAGGAGGTCGAGGACGACGGACTGGACTCTTTCTCTGCTGAGAAGGGTGACGCTCTTGCCCAGCCCACATTCAACAACACCGCTGGCCAGCTCTTCTCCAACTTCACCATCTTCATTGGACGAGAGGTGCCCCTCGATATCATTGAGTTCCTCATCATCGCATTTGGAGGAAAGGTCATTTCCGAGTCCGCCATGGACGAGCTTATCGACAACGAGGACGAGTCTCGAGGTAACGTGATCGACGAAAAGGTTCTCAAGCAGAAGTTCAACCTCGCCGCTGTCACTCACCAGATCACTGACCGACCTACTCTGCGAGAGAAGGTCCCTGGCCGAACCTACGTCCAGCCCCAGTGGGTCTTTGACTCTATTAACGAAGGCAAGCTCCTTCCTGTGTCTGACTACGCTCCCGGCGAGCGACTCCCCGCCCATCTTTCTCCCTGGGGAGATGCTGGCACTTACGATCCTACCGCTGATGTCTCTGATGACGAGGACGACGAGGAGGACGATGAGGAGGATATCGAGGTTGCTCCTGAAGACTACGACAAGGACGATGAGGAGGAGGAGGCTGAGGCCGAGGCCAAGCAGCACCAGCGAGAGCTTGAGGCCGAGGCTAAGGGTACTAAGGCCGAGCCTGTGGCTGCTCCCAAGAAGGCCAAGCGAAAGGCTGATAAGATGACCAAGGCCGAGAAGCAGGAAGAGGAGGACAAGAAGCTCAGAATGATCATGATGTCGAACAAGCAGAAGAAGCTGTACAAGAAGATGCAGTACTCTAACGACAAGAAGAGCGACCGAGAGGCTGAGCTTAAGAAGCGACGAAAGCTCAACGAGAAGAAGGAGAAGCGATAATCCAGGACAGGGTGCGCTTTGAAATTTAAAAAATTACATAACTAATTGATTGATAGAATATGACTGTGTGTATGTATAATTAGTGTATTTGGGTAAGGCATGCCTGCCACCTATAGTCTATGTGAAAATGCAGGACACTGTTTTAGTTGCATTGTGTCGGAGTAACCGCCTTGGTTCGGTTGTTATCTAATTCTCGTGTCGAATGCGTTTCTGTCTGGAATCTCGAGGTTCATCAATCCATGCAGTTCGGTCTTGACCTTCTCAAGCTCCTTGACAGCCTTGTTAAGAGCTTCAATGTCTGTCAAATGACCGACGTCAATGTACACCTTCACAAGCCACTGTTTTGAGGGATCCAGCAGTCTGATGCTCTTGGTAGATTCGTCAAGAATATGAATGCGAGTCAGCTGAATCACAGCATTGCCATAGACAAACTGAAAGCCTTTTTGCCAGTATTCAAACTGGAACTTGTATGCGAGAGACTGAAGGAACTGAAAGGAATCGCCCTTCTTGACACTCCACGATGAAATGCTTTGAGACGTGGTCTTTTGTTTTCCTGCCTCAGGCATCTCCATGATCTGAAAATGCCATTGTCGATTCGCCAACTTCTCCACATCCTCCTTGCTGTCCTTGCTCTGCACGTAACTGATGATTTTGTCGGTCTCCTCGTTCTTGCTGTCGTTGGTGACGTGGATTCGGTACTGATCCAGCTGTCCTCCTTGTCCAGGAAGGATTTTAGGGGTGTATTTCTGAGCTGGTGCCCATACCATTGTGTGTTGAAGGATGGTAGTAGGATCCATTCCAGTGAGCGACGCGAGTGCGTGAAGACAGATCTTCAGCTGTGAGTTGTTGATTTTGGCATAGAGCGATATTTGTTGCATTGTATGAGATGTGATGGGGATGAGGTTTAGAGATGATGTCGTTCAGTATGGTGAATTTAGGTTGTGATGGTGGTGAATAATTAAAGGTGATGTGAGGAGTGAAGTGACAAGTGATGGTGTCAGGAAAGTATGCTAGAACATGTAGTGAACTCTTGGAACAAAACTAAGAAACTATAGAACAGGACAACAGCCACACCTGACCCACCGAGTCAATTGAAACTCTTCATCAGCGGTATTTTGCCTTGATTACGTAATCAAATGTTGGCAAAGATGAAGAGATGTACGTAACTAGACAAATGCAAGTGGAAGGCCTTTAAAGAATATAATAATTCTGAGAATCCATGCCGTCTCAATATCCAGCAGTAATTCAACTTCTTCAATTGAATCAGGAAAAGGACTTCTTTCGTTATTCTTCGAAATTGCTTACATATTCACACATTGAAAGATCAGTTTGCCGTGCCGTGCCTCTTTGTTTACCCCGGATGGCAAGCTTATAAATCCAGCTCACATCCGCACGGCTTCCCCACCCCTCGCGTTTCTTCCGACCCGTGCGGAAATAATCCGCACTTCGATGTACAGCCCCTTTGCATTATCCTGTGATCGGGTCCGTCGTTTCCGTCGTATGCGCATGCAACTCTAACTGACTTTATAAACACGAGATGGTCCAAAGTGCACCGACAGCATAGACACGTTGCCAGATACTCACAATGACCACCTCTAGCAAGACAACCGTGGTGGACGGCAAGTCCCAGCCGCTCAATCCCAAAACCACAGATCTCGACTTCTTTGGTATTCCTGGAGCCACCTTCATCACCCTGACTCTACCCTTATTCATCTACTTCCTCCAGATCGGATGTACTCCAGAGTCGTGCACAGTTGCTGGTGTGCTGAATATTGACTGGTCGGCTGAAATCACAAAGCTCCGAAACCTGCCTCTATTTGACCTCAAGGTTTTCGGCGTCTACCTGGCATGGTTCTTTTCCCTTGCAGCTTGTGATCTGATCCTGCCTGGTCCTGTGGCCGAGGGTGTAGTTCTGCGAGATGGTAAGACCCGTCTCAAGTACAATCTCAACGGTAAGACTGTTATGACCACCCTGGCTGTCCTCCTGGCTGCAAGATACGTCCAGACTGGAGGTGCCATGCCTGAATTGGTCTTCTGCTACGACCACTACGTCCAGATTGCCACTTCTGCCATTGTGTGGTCCTTTGTGGTTGCCACTTATGTCTACGTGGCCTCCTTCACTCACGACTGCATTCTGTCTGTTGGAGGTAACTCTGGAAACCCCATTTTCGACTGGTTCATTGGCCGAGAGCTCAACCCTCGAATTGGCTCTTTCGACATCAAGTACTTCTGCGAGATGCGACCCGGTCTGCTTCTGTGGGCCGTCCTGAATCTCGCAATGGCTCACCACGAGTACATTACCAAGGGCCATGTGTCTCTTCCTATGGCTCTTGTTGTCCTCATGGAGATCTACTACGTCGTTGAGGGCAACTGGGAGGAATACGGAGCCATTCACATGATGGATATCACCACTGACGGCTTTGGCTTCATGCTGGCTTTCGGGGATCTCGCTTGGGTGCCTTTTGTCTACACCGTTCAGGCCCGATACCTGTCTACCCGAACCATTGAGTACCCTCTTTGGTACGCTGGTATTATTGTGACTCTGTTCGCTACCGGCTACTACATTTTCCGAGCTTCAAACAATGAAAAGAACGCCTTCAAGCATGGAGATGCTCCTCATCTTAAGTACATTGAGAACGATAAGGGCAACAAGCTCATCGTCTCTGGATGGTGGGGAGCCGCTCGACACGTCAACTACCTGGGAGACTGGCTCATTTCTTGGGCCTGGTGTCTTGCCACTGGCTACGAAAGCATCTTCCCCTACTTCTTTGTGGCCTACTTCGGAGTGCTGCTTGTTCATCGAGAGATGCGAGACGATCACAAGTGTGCTCTCAAGTACAAAGAGCTGTGGGTCCAGTACAAGAAGGCTGTTCCCAGCGCCATTATCCCTGGCGTCTACTAAAATGACAATTACGTAAAACTGTACAAAGGTGTATAAATAACTATTTAAATTATACTGATCTATAAGTGAAACGTAGCCAAACGTGGAGCATCGTGAGTGATTTGTAAGACTGAAGAGCTGAATGCACCGGTTTTGAAACAATCAATTGTCCACCGTGTCATAGTAGTGGCCAATTGCCCCTGTAATTCCCCGCTTACTGCTCCTTCTTCTCATCAACGGGAACGTCCTCCAGAAAAGCGACAATAACGTAGCCAATGAGAACCACGTTGGCGACGAAAGCTGCCAGACCGCCGGAGATCAGAGTGTTGTCAGTGAACATCTGGGCGGTGAAGAAACAGGTCAGCGGTAAGAGAATCATGCATGCTGTGAAGAAGACAAGCTTGTTGAGAACGGATCTGGGTTAGTCGGTGATGGAAGTGGTCGTGTGGGTCTCCTGAAGATAATGCTCACCTTGGAATGTCGGCCATTGTGTGTTTTTTTGATGTGTGGTATGTTGGACGTTCAACGTTCAATGCTCAATGCTGTGATGTGTGAGAGACCTGCAAGCGAACCTTGATGCTGAAAGCTAAATGAAATCGAGACCTTCGCGTCTAACACCGAACCAACAATGTCCAACGCGATAATGAAGCCGAAACTGACGAAAAAACGGAAAACTGTGAGGCGGAGCACTCTAAACAGACCGCTGGAGTCCGACCAGAGAGCACAGGTCGCCTCTATCCTCGAGGAAGCTACTTTCCCCATTCTGGCTAGAGCCAACAGTGAGCCCAAGAAGGTGCGTATTTCAGAGGACCTGGGACACTTGCAACGCCGTCTGGCGCGACGTTTGGACCGGTTTCCCGTGCCCAAACCCGTCGGCAACAGCTTTGATGTTTCGCAGCAATACACTCAGCTGGAGAAGCTGGAAAACAGTGGGGTCAAGTTGGGTCAGCAGATTGAGGCTCTGCAGGAAGTGACGCGTCGACGGACAAACGAACTTGCCAGAACTATTGAGCAGCACCAGAAGCTGGCTCAGAAGACCCTGCAACTGGACAGTCAGATTGAGGAACGCAAGGGGAACTTGCACGCATTATTACAAGGCAACGAGGAGAATGCGGAGGAGGAGAACGCTGCTGTGAGTTATCGATACTGCGAGAGAGGCATTGATAAGGAGGTGCTCGAGCCATTAGATAGAGATCTTACCAAGATTGTGGATATTCTGGATAAGGCGAGGGTTATCGAAGTGTCTTCTAAGGTGGATGAGTTTTTATGACTACAGGAAGGCAGGCCAGGAGAGACTTGAGCAGGAGAAGCCTCAGGAAGACCAACAGGTCCCACACATTTGTAACTATTTATTACTATTTATTTGACATTTTGAATGAGTTTTAGTAGGAACTGTATCAAGTATCCGAACCGAGTCCCCGTTTGGTTGTGAGGGGATACCCACACCCACATCCGCTCGTCTCACGTGGGTGGTCGTGTGGACTGCCCCAAGAATAGGTCCCATGTTTCCCATTGTGGCCAAAAGGACCTTAAAAAGCTTGGCTTGTTAGGGGTGATTGACAAGGGGCAGGAGCAGGGTACATACTTGTACCGGGCTGGTTCTTAGATTTGCAATACAACAATTGGTTCCAGTACTGGAAAAAACCCCTCCACTTGCTCCACAGAGATGTGAAACACTCAACTCCACAGCGATAAGCATAATCGTCCCAGTATTGACAGCCGATTAAATTAAGGATTAATTGAGCTGTCAGGGCTTTTCGCTGTAGGCTTCAAGTTGCCTGTTTACAACAATAGCATAAAGCAACAAGGCTACACCTGGATTGTACCTCATCTGTACCTCATCGACCTCACCCAGACCTGTAACAGAATTGAGACAGTTATCCCCCCAACTATCGGCTATATGGGGTCACTACAGTAGCGCCGGTTGCCAAAATTAGCTAGGTTCACGGGTGCGAATAATATACCCCGTGTGGACGCTCCGAATGGACTACCGTATTTCCAATCAATAACCATTGTCTCTGGGGCATAAAATATCCCGAGTCCCACCTGTTGTGTAATGCATGCGTCACATCAACATCACGTAGTGGTAAATAGTCCCAGCGAGGGGGGCGCATTTGAGTTTCCAATCTTCCACATCACCACTCTAAGGAAGCATCGGCGTGTGCAGCCATACGAGATGGCAGAGATCAAGAAGAACCAAAGCGGAAGCCGCCAGCGCAAGTCCGTGGGAGGGGACCGCTCTGATCGCCCAGATCGCCTGGACCGCCCGGACCCCCGCGAGCGAGGCGACAAGAAGCCGGCCAACAAGTGGAAGAAGCCGGAGCCCAGCCCCACCCACGCCCGCCACATGCACGACCGTCTGCTGTTTCTGCTCGCAAAGTCCGTGGGTGAACATGTGACTGTCACCACCGCCTCGGGCGACTCCATCAAGGGTCTGTTGGAGGGTGCCTGCACTGAGGGCGACCTGGGAGTCAGCATGCGGTTTGCAGACTCGGGAGCCAAGCAGCTGGTGTTCCAGCCCGAGGATATCGTCGACGTGGCAATCTCTCTTTCTGCTCCCTTGCAGGTGGACCAGCGCAAGTTCCGAACCGATACCGACATCAGTGGCCGAAGAGCAGTGGCTGAGCGAGAGCTGGAGCGATGGACCCCCGACGCAGACTCCGCCACCTCGGCACTGACCCTCGAGGAGTCCAGCAGCGGCTCCTGGGACCAGTTTGCAGTCAATGCCGACCGGTTCGGAGTGCCCTCCACCTATGACGAGCATCTCTACACCACCCGTATCAACACCGACGGACCCGACTACCAGGCCAAGATGCGACGAGCCCAGCGACTGGCTGATGAGATTGAGGGCCAGACTGGAGGAAACGTGCACCAGCGAGAAGAGCGAGGAGACATTGTGGACGACTCAGGCATGGACGAGGAAGACAAGTACTCGGGCGTGGACCGAACCAACACCTACGTTCCTCCCTCTCAGCGGGCCGAGTTGCCCCATGACCCGGCCATTATCTCGGCCGGAGGTCTCAGAAAGCCCAACCCCACAGCTGCTCAGCAGCCCGACATCATGTCCCGACTGGAGCAGAAGCTGGTTGACTCGGCAGCTGTCCCCAAGCGAAACCGAATCCCCGGTCTCCCCATCAACGATCCTTCTGCTGCAGCCGCCCCCTCGGCCTCCAAAAAGCCCGGATTCGAAAAGGAGCTGGCGTCCCGGTACCAAAAGTTCATTGACCTCGAGCGAAACCGAATGGTGTCGCAGAAAGAGGCCGCCAAGACCCACCATGACACTGCTCGGCTGAATGACCTGCGAAAGTTCTCCCAGGACTACAAGATCAACACCCCCGTGCCCGAAGACCTGCTTCCCATCCTGGCCAAGGACAAGTCTCGAGACGTGTCTGAAACCACCTCTCCCGAGGCTGCCAACGCCCGTCTGGACCGTGTGGCCTCGCCCATGTTCGACTCGCTGTCTTCCAAGCTGTCTTCCATTCAGATGAGCCGAGAGGCCGACAAGAGCTCGGACAAGTCCGCGTCGCCAGCTGCCGAAAAGAACGGAGCAGACAACAGCAAGCCCGAGCCCGTGGCCAAGTCTTCTCCTTCAAAACCCAAGTTCAAGATGAACTTCAAGGCCCCTGAATTCAAGCCCTTCACTCCCAAGGACACCAACGCGCAGCTGGCCAGCGCAGGAGCAGCAGGAGCAGCAGGAGCAGCAGCCCCCAAAGAGCCTGGCTCCCCTGCCTTCTTCTCTTCTACGCCAAAGACCGACCGGGCACCACTGAGCAACCTGTTCAACCCGTTCAAGAAACCCAAGGCCGAGAACACCCCCTTCCCACGAGCATTTGAGACCCATCCCACATGGCACACGGTGGAGGCCGCAGCAGACTCCTCGATTCTCTTCCCTCCTCTGGAGCAGCTGACCATGCAGCGCCCCTTCCTGCACAACGCCATGTCCCCCCAGCGGGGTGGAGCCGTGATGATGCCGTTCTACCAGATGCCTCAGGGAGTGCCTCCCATGATGTATCAGTACGGCCCCCAATTTGTGCAGCAGCCTTTTGGACCCCCTGGATACCGCGTTCCCATGCCTCCCGGACAACCTCCTCAGGGATACATGCGATACCAGGGTTAGTACGTAGTGAATAAAAGAGTCGATATTAAAAGCAAATTGTGGTAAGATGTATTATAGCATTGAATCAATGAGTTAACGAGTAGGCTTGGTACAGTATAATCGTTTCCATTTTTTCAGTACAAGTAGTTCAACTTTCCGTATAGATAAACGTCTTGCATGAAGAACGCAGAAAATAACCTTCCTGAATATCTTTCTTCCTCATGAAGTGAACGTGACATTAAAGCGATGGACTGGACAAAGGGCCCGGTTTGTGGTATCGACAACTGTCCCTCGGACTTGTGGCGGTCGGCAGCGGGTCGTACTTTCTGCAGATTCGGTCATGAACGCCAGAACGAGATCGAGTACGACCACGAGGAGGATGGAGGAACTGGACGAAAGGTGACTATGGGCAAACTCGACGCCTTGAGGGATGGAGAGAAGGAGGAAAAAATTTGGCGTGGTCCAAGGCTGTACGCACTAGAGGTCCAGATTTGTCAAGAGGTTGTCCGTTTTTATACCTACTGGATGATGCAGAGACTCAATCTGGATGAAGCGTTTGAGCAGGAAGTCAGGACTTTGTGGGTCCATGCGGTCAAATACACCGACTTTGGGCTGTCTGGCTACGACTTTGAAGACGGAACTCATTCTGAGGCATTTGAAATCGGCTCATTTGAGAGGCTTGTGCCTTGTACAGAACTCGCCCTCACCATCGTCTTTCTGGGGCTGATACGAGTGGCTTATCCCATATCCTTCGTGGTCATTATGCAGTGGATCACATCTGGCGAGTTGCCATTTGAAGAGGTGGGAATGAGGTTCATCCCTGATGAGGCCCTTGATCACATGTCTGGATCACGCGGAAAGTGGAAATCAAAGAATGCAATGGACCTGCGTTTGCGCGGCTTCCAAAAATGGGTCACTGACGTTACAACCGTGCTAGGCAACGAAGGCTTTTGTTTTTCCCAACCACGATTCGTTATCATATTGCATACGGTACAGGCTTTGATGCTACCTTTGGACATTGTGAACAGAGCTGTTGCATTAGCCAGAGGAATAGGCTTGCGTGATGATCTGACTTTTACGAATAAGGAGTCCAGAGGGATGGAGAAGACTCTAGCATGTGTGATAACCTCAGCCAGAATAGCGTACTTCAAGTCATGGAACAGTTATGACAGTGACATCAAAGCTCCTTTCTGGAAGCTGTATTCAGAGTTAGCCGAGATCTACTACCAAGATCCGCAATACCTGGATGTTATAGACATTCCTGCTTGGACCGACGAAAGGTACAATGAATGGCTTGATATCTACGAAAGGTCGCACCAGTTTGAGTTACGAGGGAAGAAGGAATCCCTACAACGAAAACGTATGCTCGACTCATTCCCTTATCAAGAGCCATCACAAGAGCCCAAGGTTACGATAGATGATATGACTCAGATACTGAATGAGCAGTTGGTTCCATTACCCGGACCAGTACCGAGGGAAATTGAGGTTATGCAGGTTGAATACAACTACCAGGGCCCTCCTCTTTATACAGCTGTACTGGACGCAGCTGCTCGAGCACATAATCTTTCGGATGTGGCAATGGTGCGAATCATGAGTGATTTCGAGTCATCTGCTGCTGTGTTGCTGAATAAAAGAGTCACAGAAAAGCGTGAGGCGGAAAAGAAGGCAGCCAGGAAAGCCTTGGCACGCAAGAAACTGGCACAGTGGAGAGCTCGGAATAAGGTTACCGGCAGTGAGAAGCAGGATGAAGATGAAGAGATGGGTAATGGGGTGGGTGGCATCGAAGTAATTGAGGTGGAAGATAGCGACGAGGACGACGATGAGGATGAGGTTGATGACTCGGAGGACGATAGTGACGATGAGAATGAAGAGGACGATGAGGACGAAGAGAACGATGAGGACGAAGGGAACGAAGAGGTCGATGATGACGTAGAGATCGATCCTTTTTTTACTGACGACTGATAGAGGACTGACCTACCTGTAACCATACTGGCATATACAGTAGATATCAATTGATTCTTAATTAAAGCTCTTACTGTAGCTAGTACATTACTCCTCTGTAATAGATAGCCCTGTAACATGACTCTGGATCCATGACCCAGTAACTGCTAACATTCATTCATTCATTCTTTATTAACGTCTTACAATAAGTATATATAATTTTTGCGTCTAGAACTACTGGTTGAGGTACTGCTCGTAACCAATGGTCTCGAGCTTGTCGGCCTTGGCAAGAACCTCCTTCTCCATGTTCTTGATGTACTCGGCCAGTCGAATGTGCAGAGTGGGGTTGTAGGCAGCCAGAATTCGGATGGCCAGCAGAGCGGCGTTAGTGGAGTTGTTGACACCCATTGTGGCCACGGGGATACCTCGAGGCATCTGAACAATGGAGTAGAGAGAGTCAACACCGTCCAGAGAAGAACCCTTGACGGGGACACCAATGACGGGCAGAGTGGTTTCCGAAGCAACCATACCGGGGAGATGAGCAGCGCCTCCAGCTCCGGCAATGACGGCCTTGACACCTCGGCCAGCAACCTCGGCGGCAAACTTGGCCATTCGGTGGGCGGTTCGGTGGGCAGACACAATGGTCAGCTCGAAGGGGATATCGAACTTTCGCAGAATGTCGGCTCCAGCGGACATGACCTTGAGATCAGAGTCAGAGCCCATGATGATAGACACAAGAGGTGTCTTGGAGGTACCGGCAATACCCTCAATAGTCTTGGGGGCCTCCTCGATGTCGTCACCAGAGATCTTGGCAAGACGTCGCTCACACTCGTCCATACTGCTGGCAACAATGTTAATATGTCCCATCTTTCGCTCAGGTCGGGTGGTCTTTCCGTACAGGTGGATAGTGGATCCAGGAACGGAAAGAGATCGCTTGCAGTACTCAAGCTCGCTATCGGGCTTCTCGCCTCCCAGAATGTTCAGCATGATAGCATGCGTGTCGGCGGTTCGCATCTGAGCCATCTCAGGGAAAAGAGGCAGACCGAGGATAGCTCGGACGTGGGCCTCAAACTGAGAAGTGGAGCAGGCGTCTGTAGTGTAGTGACCAGAATTGTGGGGTCGAGGGGCAATCTCGTTGAGAACAATCTCGCCGTTCTCAAGCAGGAACATCTCAACGCCAAAGATACCAGCACCAGTGAAGGACTTGATGGCGTTCTCGGCCACAAGCTGTGCCTCGTAGAGAGTGGAGGGGGGCACGTCTCGAGCAGGGGCGTAGACGGTGTGGCAGATGTTGTTCTTCTGAACAGTCTCGACAGTGGGGTAAGCAACGGTGGTGCCGTCAGTAGATCGAACAACCATGACAGCGAGCTCCTTGACAAAGGGGCACCACTTCTCGACGTAGAGGGGTCGGTCAGACAGGAATTCGAGAGCCTCCTTGGCGTGCTCAGGGCCCTTGAGAACGAAGTTTCCTCGACCATCGTAAGCCAGAGTCTTGGCTTTGAGAACACAAGGGTAGCCGACCTTGTCAGCAGCAGCGACAACGGCAGCCTCAGTGAGATCAGCGACCTCGTAAGACTCAGCAACGGGGATGCCGTGGGAGATCAGGTGCTCCTTCTGTCGGTACTTGTCCTGGATGATTCGGATGGTCTCAGGAGAAGGGTGGACCTCAACGCCAGTCTTCTGGAGATCGGCCAGAGTGTCGGCATTGACGTGCTCAATCTCAACGGTGATGACGTCGCACTTGGCAGCCAGCTTAGCAATATCAGCGGGGTCCTTGAAGGAACCGTCGACATGCTCTCCAGCATGAATCTGCTTGGCAGGAGAGTTGGGAGCGTCGAGAATGACGGTCTTGACGTTGAGTCTGTGAGCAGCCTCGACGACCATTCGGCCCAGCTGGCCGCCTCCCAGAATTCCGATTGTTTTCGAGTCCATTGTGAGTGTGTTGAGTTGGTGAAGGTCTGTTTCAATCCGCTTCACTCTTACGCTTGACTCATGTCCTGCATGCAAGATTTTATATTAATAAAGTTGGCTGGGATCTGAGTCAGGTGAAAGGGCGAGGCTAGATAACGGCTGTGGGAGATGGCATTAAAGAGATCATTTCAACAGCAATCAATTTGGCAGTTCCAGGTTGATTGAAGTTACTCTTAACAGTCACGTGACCTCCTGTCTTCCCACAACTCCACTATCCCGTTGTGTGGAGAAGCCGGCTAATGCAGCACAAGGAAGCAAGCTCAGAATGGGAGGTTCGGCGAAAATTGTCTGAAATTTGGGAGTGAAATTTGGAGTGGAATTTGAGTGAAAAATTAGGACTAAAGTGTCACAATACTGAAGAGACGAGACATGTTCTACAACTAGATAATTTAGAGATCGCGTAATTAGTCTACGATAACGCTCAGTTCCCGAGCATACTGACACTCCTCTCAAGCAGGTAAATGCACTGGAAAGCAGACACAGGTCTTGCGAGGCCTTCGGTTCTCGAAGGTGCATGAACCTGGAGAAGGATGCTGGAGAGGGTGACGAACATGGGAATGAAGTGGATTACATATCAAAGAAGAAGACGGTAGTATTTCTAATCGCTACTTGTACTGTACAGGTGCTACGTACGCCATAATATATCAATTCAGCGAGACAGCCTCCACCTTCTCTATTGATGTGTAATGTCCAATGACGTCAGAGTGGCTCGGTAGGGAACGAGAGAAATCAACTTCAAACAGGCTCCACGGCAACTATCTGTAACACTGTTGCAGACATTATTCGCTCTCTCATGTCTATTCCCTCGTGCACACCAAATACCAATTACTCACAGCTCCAGTCCGCTTAGTCATCTGCCAACTTTAAACTCCCAAACACCTTTCTGCACGTTCGTTGTCATGACATTATAAACTTCGTGATACAAAACACACCCCTACACACTTACAGCCATGTCGGCACCAGTGGAGTTTGCAGCGTTCGAGCACGCGAAAGAGAACATTGAGCCGACACGAGAGGGCCGATCCGCGGCGTCTCTCGCAGCTGTGTTCGGCAACAACTCTCCGGACGCAGAACCACAACGACAAGAGTTCGAGGACCGCATCAAGGACTCGGACTTGGACGACGACCCGCTACAAATATGGCTCGATTACATCAACTGGACCAAGGACCGGTATCCGCAGGGCGCCACATCTCAATCTAATCTTGTTCCGCTTTTGGAGCGAGCTACAGCCAAGTTTGTCAACGTGCCTCACTATAAGAACGATGTTCGATACGTGAGAACGTGGATGACCTACGTCAAGTACGCAGACACGCCCCGAGAAGTCTTTACCCACCTTGCATCTCTTGGTATTGGTTCTCAGCTTGCTCTCTACTACGAAGATTACGCTAGTTGGCTAGAAACAAACGGATTCAAGAACAAGGCCAATGAAGTCTACCAGGCTGGTCTCGACAACAACGCACATCCCGTAGAACGGCTTCAGCGCAGATACCACCAGTTTTGCGAGCGATGTGCCGCAAATCCCCCGGATCCAAGCGAATCCACATCCCCTGCATTTCCCACAGTTAGACCTGCTCTATCGTCCAAGTTTGGAGGAGCTCTTGCTGCAGGTGGTGGAGGAGGAGAACCAGCGGCTGCTCCACGGAAAAAGAAGCTGTCTGTTTTTGTCGACGAGGAACCCGCCGAGTCAAGTGCGATGGGTGGGTCTGGATTCCTCGGCACCAATGCCATCAGACGGAAGGAAAATGTCATGCAGGCCACCCCATGGGCCGGAGAAACGCTTCCTTCTTCTTCAGCACTCAAACCTGCACATCCCAAACTTACAGTTTTCAGAGAGGTGCAGGTTCCAAAGTCTGACAAGAAGAATGAGCGTATTTCCATTGACATGGACTTGCTGTACGATGGAGGTGTCGAGTTCTGTCTGGAGGAGGTTTACGCCAAGTCGCGTGGTCTGTACGGAAAGAAATACAACGCACGACCTGCTACGCCCAAGGCTAAGACCACCACTATCATGGTCAAGGACTCTTCCCCTACACGGCCACGACCAGCTACCCCCACAATGACTCTGCACACCAAAGGAGCCATGGACGACATTTACGACATGTTCAACCAGCCGTTGGGGGGCCACAAGCACGACAACAAGCAGCAAAGTGACGACAATGATGACGACGACGACGATATCAAAGACGACAGCGAAGACTTAGACATTGAGTCTGATCAAGGTATGCATTCTTCTTATTGAAACAGCACGTATGTACGCAATTCAAATACTTACTAATTAGACCAGATATGGGAGCGTGAGATCACCTCCGACTTTACAGAGAGCCTCAAGCGCGAAGCGCCCAGCGAACCTCAGGCCGAGTTCATCCGACATGTGGCCAAGAGATACGACGTGACTCAGAGCCCGCGACCTTACTCGGGCAAAACTCCTTACCGCTACGACAAGAACACCACACCCTATAGCGAGTCACCTGCATATGAGATCCCTAAGTATGCAGCCGCCGTCGTGTCTCCACAGAGAACTCCAGCCAGCGCGTCTCTCACAGACTCCGTGAGACGTCGCAAGCGCCTTGAGAGGGCAGCAGAGGCCAGTCCGGCAGCTCGCACGCCTTCGCGTGACCCACGGCTGAACGCTACGCAGCAGCAGATGATGCACCAGAAGTACCAGCAGCAGATCCAACAGCAGAGAATGCAGCAGGAACAGCAGCGGCTCCAACAGCAACAGAGAGCCCGGCAACTTCAACAACAGATGCCTGCTGGTGCTGGTGCTGCCAAACAACGCACGGTCCCTGGCACTGACAAGCGCTCTATTGTCATTCAGCAGCAGCGGTTCAAGCTTGCCGCGCCACCACCGCCGTTCAAGACTTTGCAGCAACCGACATACAACCCGCTCGACAAGCGATTGCGGGCACTACTAACACAGGCAGCTCTGGGCCGAGTTGAAAGCGCTCAGTCTCTGTACCAGAGCAGACAGCCGGGTCTCGGCATTCCGGCCAAGGTTTCTCCCAGAAACGCCGTCTTCTTGGAGCTGGAGCCTTACGGTACTCTCAAGGTGAATAAGAAGCTGGGAGAGGGAGGATTCGCAAGCGTGTACTTGGCTGAGGAGGTGAACAATGGAAAGAAGAACCAAGCCCTTGCTCTCAAGGTGGAAAAGCCCGCTTCAATCTGGGAGTTTTACATTCTGTTCAAGCTGCGCCAGAATATGGGCATTGACCAGAAGCAGACTCCACCTCTACGGATTCATTCTGCGCACTTATTCAAGAATGAGTCTGTGCTGGTCATGGATCGTTTCAAGGGCACTATCCTTGACGCTGTCAACAAAATGTCAGGACAGATTGGTGAGGGTATTGCACTCATGTGGACCCTTGATCTGTTGATCTCCGTGGAGTCCATGCACCAGAATGGCATTCTTCACTGTGATATCAAGCCTGACAATATCATGGTAGACAACTCAGACGGTCGCCAGGCCATCATTATCGACTACGGACGGTCTCTGGACATGAGCATGTTCCACGATAGTGTGGCCTTTGTGGCGGACTGGGATACGGACAATCAGGACTGTTACGAGATGCGTAAGCGTCAGAAATGGACCTACCAGACCGACTTTTACGGAGTGGCAGCGTGTATCTTCACCATGCTCCACGGGTCTTTTATCGAGACCACCTTTAAAGACGGTCGTCACCAGTTTTCCCGAGGCTGGAAACGATACTGGCAGCAGGACATCTGGTTACCCTTGGTTGACTTTCTGTTGAACCCCAACAAGGTGTGTGGAATCCCCACTGGCGAGTTCAATTGGCCCCGTGACTGCGAGAAGACCAAGAAGCAGCTCCAGAAGCACCGACAAATCATTGAGGCATATCTGGATGCCAACCCCAAGGTTGTGAGTGATCCTCTGCGGTCTATTCGCGAGGTGCTCAAGTGACCGATCATCTCATGGTCACTCACACCACCAAAAAAAACAAAAGCCGCGTTCGGCAGATACATTAGATTGTATATAGTATTTATTGCATTGTATATTATGATCACAGGAGCTGGTTGGGGCTATGTACAGTAAGTTGGGTGTGGGTAAAAAACGTGGTGCTTGTGTGGAGACCTTTCTTCCTTTGGAGCTTTATGTCAGCCCATCACCCAGCTCAACGGAACCTAAAAACGGAACTTTTTGGTGAGGCGGATAAATTTACCCCAAACAAAACAAACGAGACATGTGGACACAATTTCAAAAGAGGAGTATATTCAGTTCAGCTAAATCTGAGCCTCCTTGTTGTTCTGGGTAAGCTCAACAATGTGGTCCAATCCCTCGTAGGCAGGAACCTCCAGATCGTATTTATCGGCAATGTGCTTGGACACGAACCGACCGCCCAAAAAGTGCCGCGTTGAAGGCAGAAGGTGTCTGGAAGCACCCTTGGGAGCCGTAAGAGACACGAGAGAAGAAGGCTGGAAAGCATTGTCGTCCTCAGGGCCCTTGTCCACGTCCCAGGAAGAAGGAATGTCCACACTGGTGGTGGGTGTCTTAGTTTCCTTCAAGAGTTCAATCACCTTGGGGAAAGGTTCCCGGATCGGAGGCTTGAAGGAGAAACCAAAGAGCGAGTCAATAACGTGAGCGGACTCGTCAAACGTAGATTTGTTCACGTCATCCAGGAATTTGATGTCCAGGTTGTGCAGTTGGGTAACGAGACCGTTGAACAGAGGTCGATCAGTTCGCTTGGGGTAGTAAATCACTGGCTTTGCACCCAAATGACAAAGGTGCCGAGCAGCCACAAGACCGTCACCACCATTGTTGCCAGGACCAACCAGAACCAGTACTTGTTTTCCCTGCGCTAAGGATTTGTCGTATTTGTAGACCGCCTGAGCTACGCTTAATCCAGCAAGCTCCATCAGTTGGTCAATGGAAAAGCCCCCAGAGGGGGCCATGAGCTCAGCATCGAGTGCTGCTGCTTTGGAGGATGTAAGGCACTGGGTTAGCCAGCTTCAAGCCGTAAAAAAATCGCGTTAATCACTCACCTTCATGATTCTTGCAACTCGGAGCATGGTTGAATGCGAAGAAAGAGTTGCTGCAGAGTAGATGTGTAAGATCTAAGCTAATTATTCAGCGCCTCACCCTATACTTGGAACGGGGTCTAAACTGGGCGCAAAAAACCGGACCGCTTCAAAAAGGCACCAATCAGCCCATAACACTTCAGAGAAACGTTTTTCCGGCCATATTTCTCCGATAATCGCGTCTCTGATTCTGCAAGATTATGCACAAGCTCACATGGTTTATGCCGCAACTTTATGCGGCTGGGAATTAGCTACGTACCAGTGTCCGGAATAAGATAGTGGACCATAAAAGTGGTAGCCGTTGGCCCTCCTCTTCCCCCTCTTCCTCAGCATTGTGTCTCTGAAGCAGCTCACCCGCGAGACACACACACCCACGACACCTCTCCATACAACATGTCTTTATTTGGCAGACCCACCGACCCTTTTCAGCAAGCCATCAACGTCCAATCCTGCCATAACACTGCACTTCGACAGTATCGAATCGCCGTCAGATCGTCTAACGTGCGCACACGACAGCGCGCTCTGAGAAGCCACCACATTTATCTCAAGCAGTTGCTGGATAACGAAGCCGGATACGAGACAGATTTATTCAAGTCGCTCAAGCATATTGAAGAAGTCGTTCAGAAATGGTCTGCCTTGTACCGGGCAGGAGATCGCAAGGGAGCCCAAAAGGCGGTCGAGCCCATCTACATGGAATTTCGCGATACCTGCCACACAAGAGAGTTTGAAAAATTGAGCGAGTCTGAGCAGGACGAGCTTCTTTTGGACATTTGTCTCGCTTACAACCGGCTCAACGGCGCGAGCCAGGAGTCGACTGCGCTTCGAGGACAGCTCTAGGCGGCTCCAAGGCGTGCCCAGAGTGCGTCCATGCATCGTTAGGGCCCTTATCTCATTATCTTAGGGCGCTTTCAACGGAGTCCGTTACTGCACATGACTCATTGGGATGGATTTAATCAAACCCAAATTGATCGGAGGGGGTTTGGGAATGTCGGACATTTGATAAGGTCGCGAAGAGAGCTTTGCACCTGAGATATCGGAGGAGGGATTTTCATCAGAACACGAACGTTCTTTATCGGCTATGCGGTGATTCCGAAATATAGAATAGCTACAGTACATTGAGTGAATGATATTGTTCATATGATACAGTATTATCGGTTAGAGTGGCTGTAATTTATAGTGCCTCTATTTGGCTAGATCATAGGACTAAGACCTCCCTGCAATTTCTTTTTCACCGTCCAAAACCGATGAGAGCCTTTTTCTGAGACAAGGAAATGCAAACTCGGTTACCGTCTATTCACTCCCTCGACATTTAGAGGTGCTGATATTGCACCCACCCTTTTTCGTCCCTTTTTTCAAGGCCGCTCTTTCGCCGTACACCCTCCCAACTGTGGCTTGGCCAGCCGTTATGAGCGATAATGCCGAGCTAAAGCTAACGCACGTGCAGTTACCGTTACCCTAACCCGAGCCGAGGGGGTAGAAAGTGTGGAGGTCCTATCAGATTGTCGCTTCCCTTTAGCAGACAAAAAAAACACAATTATTTACAATGCCTATTCCCCACGGAGTCTACACCCCCGTCGTTACCTTCTTCCAGGACAAAGCTTCCGGATATGCTCTGGATTTGGACACCCAGGCGAAGCACGCCAACTTCCTGGCTGACAACGGTCTCACTGGAGTTGTGCTGCTCGGATCTACCGGAGAGGCTGTTAACCTCACCCAGAAGGAGCGAGTGTCTCTCGTGACCTCCACCACCAAGGCCGTTCGAGACGCTGGCCACAAGGACTTCACCATTGTCGTTGGAGTGGCCCAGCAGAACTGGAGCGAGGCCATTGAGGAGGTGAACCTTCAGGCCGAGGCAGGAGCCCAGTACGCCATGGTTCTGGCCCCCAACTACTTTGCCGGCACTCAATTGACCCAGGAGGGTATCATTGAGTGGTACACTGCCGTTGCCGATGCTGCCAAGATCCCCCTAATCCTCTACTACTACCCCGGAGTGTCCAATAACCTCAAGATCGACCACTCTACCTTTAACACTCTGGCCCAGCACAAGAACGTTGTTGGAACCAAGCTGTCCCACTCCGAGTGCTCGTGGCACGGTCTGCTGGCTCTGGACCCCGAGAACGTTAAGAACGACTTCTCTGTTCTCACTGGTCTCGGCCAGATGCTGCTTCCCTGCATGACCGTCGGAGTCATTGGTGCCATTGATGCTGTCTCTGGTGCCTTCCCCAAGACCCTCAAGCGACTCTACGACCTGTCTGTGCTCGTTCGAGACGGAAAGGGAACTCCCGAGATTGTCAAGGAGGCCGCTCACGTCCAGTACGTTGTTTCTTGGGCCGCTGAGATCGTCGACGTCTTTGGACCTCTGGGTACCAAGGAGCTGACCCGACGAGCCACTGGTTTCGGCCGAGAGAACGGTTCTCGACCTCCCATGAGCGGCAAGGTCGACTGGACTGACTGGGAGAAGGTCTACAAGGACATCTCTGACCTGGAGAAGTCTCTTTAGACATACGTAATGTAAATACATAACACTGAGTAAATAGTCTACTTGATGGACGGAATAGTAAGCGGTGGATAATACCAGATCTACGCATAAGTATCTTTAGTCATACAATCATAATTCATCTAAATGCAGTTAGTTTCGGGGACTAATTGTTGTCGCCAGTGGTGATATTGCCCAGATCACACCAGCCATTGACTGGCAGACAGGACAGGTACTTGCACCAGTGGCAGTCACCTCCTCCGTTCTGGAAATCTCGAGACAGGAGTCCAAAAAACACTCCTACCAATGCAAGACATGCAAGACGCACAAGAAACCACATGTACCATCGTCTTGGTCGAGACTTGAACTGCTCAATATCTCGATCAAACTGGTCTCTGCTTTTAGGGAACACCGCCAGCAGATGGTTCTTGTCGTCCTCCTCCTGCTGGATCAGCTGTCTTCGTCTCAATCGAGCCTGTTCCTCAGAGCTCATGCCTTGGTTGAAGAGAGAAGTTCCTTCGTCTACAACCTTGAGGGGCGACCGCAAAATGGCAATACCAAGCAGTACACCCACAATGAAGCCTCCAATATGGGAGAAGTTGTCCAGACCGGGAAGTAGACCCAGCACGAAGGAAACCACAATTTCGATGATGTGAATAATCAGAATTCGCACAGGGTTTCTGAAAATAGACCAGTTGAACAAAAGATCAAGCAGGTCAATGGCAATGATGCCAAAAAGGGAGCCTGAGGCTCCGGTGGACGCGATTCCGTCTGGAGTGTAGTTACCTCCAAACAAGAAGCCACCAATACCACATGCAAAGTAAATGAAAAAGTATCTGATGATACCAATCTGCTTTTCAATGTCCGCTCCTAGCGTCATCTGCAGAAGCATGTTGAAACCGATATGGATGATTCCAGCATGCATGAAAATGGGGGTGATGAATCTCCACCACTGGCCTCCTGAGGTGATGGAACCTCCGTCAGAGCCAGGGGTCTGTTTCATACCCATGCCGCAAAGCTCCTCTAAGCTGCACTTGTCTGTTTCGAGCGTGGTGGAGTTGGGACAAGGGAATAACAGAGAAGGGTCATCTGTGACTCCCTTGATGTACATCATGCAAGGGGTGAATCTGGCACCCATATTGATGAGCACGTAGTTTGAGGGGCCAATCATGGGGTTAAATGAAGGCTGAGTCTGAATAGGGATTCCAGTAAGCACGCCCATCTTGATGATTTCGGCCACAAACACGGCCACATGCACCACGGTCATGAACCACGTGAAATAGGGGTGGTTCTGGGTTTGTCGTGACTCGTATCGTCTTGCTCTGTGTCGTCGCTGTTTTCTCTTTTGTCGTGCTTCCTCCTCTGACGGCGTTCGTCGCTTTCTTCGTCGTCTTCTGCCATTGTCCCTACCCCTTTCCTCGTCGTATTCCTCGGGCATTTCGATTTCAAACTGTTCCATGACAAAATGGTCCTTTGGTGGTGGTGCCGGCGTGTTGTGTCCCGTCACTCCACGGTATGCTGAATAGTTGGTGCCGTAGATGCGACTGTTTCGTGGGTTGGCCACATCCAGGGGGTCCGGCAGAGGTTTGTTGGAGTTCATGCTCATTCGGGATGTCTGGGTATGTGTTCTCATCAGTCGAGTCGTCTCGACATCCTCGTACCAGTTGGAAGTCTGCGAAGATGCCTTATAATGTCCATTGAACGAGTCGCCGTAAGATGCCAAGGAATTCCCATCCTGGCTGGTTCGAAGGTTCGAATCGCCATATTCCTGAGATTCGCCCGGCAAGGGAGGAAGGTCGCCTTTATCTGGGTGGATCTGGTGGTGTGCGCCCGAAAAGCCGCCCGCAGAGTAGAATCCCTGGCCGTGGGACTGACCTGGTGCTCCTGGCAGAGGCTTGGTGTACTGGTACTCGTACCGAGACGACCGTCTGCCCTGGCTTCGTGTGGAGCCGCTCCTATGCAGAGAGTCCGAGTTATCGTACTCGCCACCCTCAAAGGGGTTGTCGTACGGAGGAGCACTCATCGTGTGGCTCTCTCTCGTGAGTAGTGTCTAGCGTGAGGAAGTGTGTTGTGGTGAGATAGGAGTTTGAGAGTGTAGCCTGGTGCAGATGGCTGCTGCTGGCCCTGTTCAACGGGCAACTTTAATGCTGGCAAGGAGTGAAAAGTGTGTAGGAGGGCGTGGGAGAGAAGATGAGTATGAGTAATGGAGCTTTTTCAGCTTGCTGTTTCGTTGCCGCTCGGCACTACAAATAACTCTTAACGTCTTGCATGCTAATTAACACATACGTCACTTCTAGAACGGGTCACGGAATGTGTTTCAATACGAGGTGCATGTTCCTGTGGAGGGTCTGTCACACAAGAGAGAGAATCTCCGAACTTTCACAAGAGCATAAAGCCGAGCCGTTGGCGTTAGAGTTGGAAACGAACAGTGGGAAATAATGGTTCACACATCCTACACCTCCGTGCTCATCCATTAGTCAGCTTAAGTATTTAGCTGTTTCATATGCTTGAACCTCCGCCTGGCAGTGCCACTTTCTCACTCTCATTATTAGAGTTTCTTAACACGCTAACACTGTAGAAAATAGACACGCTAAAAATACTGGCTTCGGGGCTATGTTAAAGAGGGCTGAGAGACAAGGGGCTAATGAGACAGAGATTGTCGTGCTTACCGTTGGTGACCAAGTGTGATCAGAGAGTCAGATACCCATGTCGCTTAGTAAGCAACACGTAAGATTGCACTTGTCTCAGATACCATCCAGCCCACCCGAAGTGAATTATCTGCTCATGATCACGCATGGCCTACTCATAGCTCAACGTAGCAGTGCTAAAAAAGAAATCAAGCCATGAGAATGTGAATTAGAACTTCGTATGATAAACAACTACAACTCTTTCAGCCTATGATACACCTTCCTGGTTGGGTTTTACATGTTTTTTTTGGATTATGTGGTTTATGTTGTGAGTGAATGCTATGTTAATTTTTTTTCGTGTGAACACCTCTTTCAGTTGAAGCTCCCGTTAGTCCGTCGGCCTACCTCGTGTCATTAGTATTTTATTTCGCCGAGAACCAGCGTCTATGCAATAAATAATCTATCCCTTTCTGAACTCGTTCAACACGGGGTAGATGGCTTCGAAGGCCGCGTAAATCTCCTCTCTCTGCTTGGCACCAGTCAGCACAATCTTGCCCGAAACGAAAATCAGCAGCACAATCTTGGGCTTAACCATTCGGTAGATGAGACCAGGGAACAGCTCAGGCTCGTACGACGAGAAAGTTCCGTGTGAAAATGCAAGACCCTCGAGTCGAATGGGGAACTTGACGTCGCACGACCCGACAATGTTCTGGATTTTGAAGTCCGTGAACTTGGCGTTGAATCCAAGCTTCTGGATAATTCGGGCGTACTTCCGGCTGGCCAGCTTGGAGTCATCCTCGCTTCGGGCACCAGTGACCACCATCTTTCCAGATGCGAAAATCAGAGCGGTGGTCTTGGGCTCTCGAATACGCATGATGACGGCTGCGAAACGCTTGGGGTTGTACTCGGCGTTTCGAGCATGCAATGCAATGGTTTTGAGATCAAGTCGACAGTCCAGGTTGACGGTGGCGACAATGTTCTGTAGGGTGGGCACGATTCCAGACACGCCAGAGTCGACCTGCTCTCGCTTGACCTCTCCAATCTGGCTGGTGTCGGCCTCAGCATCCTGGGGGAACGAAAGATTGTTCTGGGTAACAAACTGCTGTGCCTGAGCAGGGTTGGTGGGGGCAGATAGGGCATCCATATTGTATGTAAGTGTGTCTCCCAAACCCAAAGCCTAATTTTCAAAATTGGGAAATCGGGGGGTCGCGGTCTTATATATACTCGCGACCCTTCGGTAGGGTAAAAACTTTAAATGGCGCAGAAGACCATCGAAACAGGACGGGTGTCGTAATAATAAATTACTGACTGATCTCGATATTTTGCAAATTTGACGGCGGTGTTGTTTCCGTTTGATTCACAGTGCTAGTGTGCGGTTAATGTGCCTGAATAGTTCATCTTATGCCTTCTGCCTCAATACACCACTGCAGAAAATTTCGACAGAGTTTTAACTGCAGAGTTGATTAGATGCCTCAAAGTGGCAATCTGCGGCTAGGGTATTGGAAACTCACAGCGATTAGAAACTAGATTGAAAAATTTCAGATAGATCATATTCCGATAAGGCAGGACTGCAGAGTAGGGATCCTGGTTTTGAAAGTGTTTTGTAGCAAATCTATACTCTATTATAACAGATTTCCATGTTTTTTTTCGGTTTAAAATTAGTTCCATGGCCGTCTGACACTGTCATCAAGTACCCCGAGCCATGGACACTGTATTCGTTATCCAACTCTATTTACAATATGAACTCTTCCTGTTCTCGACAGCGATGGGACCTCAGAAATCGACCTTTGACCGACCTTCCGATCTCACTCCAGAATGTCGAGACCTAGTCGTCCATCTTGCCCATGAGAACCTTCTACAGGCTTCGATTCTCGCGCCTCAGGTTAAAACAAGGGACGATCTGGTTCGGTATCGACAAATGTTGACTACAGGAATCACTTGTCTTGAAACATTGATCCACGACGCAAACTGCCCTCAAAACGTGCAAGCTCACTCTGCCTACATTCTAGCACAGGTGCTCTTCAGCGAGACCGATTGTCTGGACCGGATAGTGTCTATTTTGGGTCAGGGAATGATCATTGCTCAGCGAAGTGGTTTATCAGATCTAGTGCTGCAGATGGAGTGTCTGAATGTCAGAGCTCTGTGTAAGACTAACAGGAACGCCGCTCTACTTTACTGCAACAAGGTTATTCAAAAGTACACAGGAATGCACGACAATTACGCTTACCACACTCTTCAACTTATTCGATTTGACCTCACACTCGATCACAGTCTTCCACAGGCATTTGACATTTTCAAATCATGGGTCGGACTTCCTGATAGTATTCCCAAGTCTTTCTTGCTTCTGGTCGGTATTTCCAAGTCCTTGGATTTCAATGTTGGCGACTACGATGAAGCAGAAGTTACCTTGGATCAACTCAAGAAGTTCGAGGAGGATCATGACTTGGCCAAAACTATGCCCCAGGTGGTCATGTATCGATGCATGTTGAAGCTGATTATGGCCATGCGAAGAGACCACGACGCACCAGTGAAGGAGGCAAGCAAAGAACTCGAGCATCAGCTCCGAATCCTGGTCGCGAGAGCTGCCGAGACAGACAATGTTTGGGAGAAATGGTGCGTTGACGGGACAGTCAAGACACAAGGAGCGCATGGAAGCTCCTTCACCATTCAGTGGGTCACGCAGAATCAATGTATTCGGTACTGCTATTATCTTTTAGGAATGGCTGCTCTCAGAAATCACAGCACTGTGAAGAATGGCCGAGACCTACTGAAAGACTGCCTCAACCTTCTGGATGAAGATGATGATAAGGACATCAAAAAACGAGTTCCACGTACTAGTCTTGCCAACATCTCCAGCAGTGCTTCCCAGAATCTTACTCTCAAGTGCAATGTTCATCTGTACATGGCTTTGGTGAACTTTTGCGGCTTGGCATACAAGAAGGGCAGACGGTCGTTTGAGCGGTTTCAGTCCATGTCTGAGAAATTAACTGAAGAAGATTCTGATGACTTGTACCCATTGTTCTGTCTTGTGGCTGCCCTCTCTGCTCAAACGAGCGGTAAGTTCAAGAAAGCTCTGAAGTACTACAAGAGAATAGATCCTGGCGACCCTCTCTATCCTGCGGCTATCTCAAACATGTGTTGTCTGAATCCTTCAAGTGCGAACCTGGACTCACTCAAACAATTCATGGAAGAACTTTCGCCTGAACATCATTTTTTGAAGCGTGGCATGTTTGAGGTGGTTAGATTGGCACATGATTCGGGCAGTATGACGTCTATGGATCGTCATGAGAGCATGAAGAAGGCACAGAGAGCTCTTCATCTAGGTATGACTGACCAGCTTGCCTATGCCACCACTCTTGTTTCTCTAGACATGCTTGGGTCTACTTCTGACAAGAACATTGAACTTGGGAACGCATTCAGAGCTGCTATTGCGGCTTCTGACTGCGTGTGGGCATATGTCATTGGCAAAAAGAAGCAGAAGTATCTGCATGAGCTTGGACTTCAGGAGAAGCATGACCAGCTTGATGCTAGCGTCAACAACTTGGAACAGCATGTCAGTATGCTCTTGAGTGGTGGTAACTCCAAAGAACTTTTATAGTGACTGCCACCCCAAGACTCTTTTACAATGGCGGTTACGCCTAAGACCCCAAAATTGGCTGTCACGCCAGTCATTCTAAACAAGGTATTTATTTTAATTTATTGGAATCTATTTTGAGCCGAGAGGTGTGTGTAATCTACGCCAGAGAGCCCTCTCTACATGTTGACGGCGTTATCGTAGAACGAGGTGAGATCGGCTCGGGCCTGGTTCATGTTGGTTCGCTGGATCGCAGACTCTCGCGACTGCTGAATCTTCTCGTTGGTGGCAATCTCCTGCTCCTTGGCCTTGAACTTGCCGAAGAAGTCCACCTCCTGGGCAGCCAGCTCGGGGTGCTTGAGCACGGATCGCTTGATCATGATAGCGGCCTTCGCTCGATCTCCCGCAGTCTTGAGTTGGTTGGACCACTTGGTGACTCGAGGGAACAGAGGCTCGGGAGTGTGGAAAAGACGGCCAGTGGTAGACAGGAACATACAGATTCCGAGAATGACGTCCATGGCAGCCAGGATCTGGGCTCTCCACACGGGCAGGATCTGGAAGTACCACTCTACCTTGTTGTTAGGTCGAGCGAGGTTCTCCAGGCCTGTCTGAGAGTTGATTCGGAGCAGATCAAGAGTCAGCAGGAAGAAGGAGATGTAGAGAACAGTCTTTCGCCACGAGTTAGCCTGGAAGGAAATAGAAGAAGAGGTGGCAATTCCAGTGACGAGCAAGTTGATAACGTAGGCGGCAACAGCGTTGGGGATAGAGTAGAGGAAGTACGAGGACTGAGACTCGGGGTGGCACCACTTGCAGTCAGCCAGAACGTCAGGACCGAACACAGTGTACAGGGCTCGACCCTTGTCAGTCTGGTAGACCTTGAAAAATGCCTCTTCTCGGTCGCTGAGCTGGTAGTCCTTGGGGTTCATGCCGGCAGCCACAGCTCGGATCTTCTTGAGTCTGGACATTACGACTGATCCAGAGGTCTGCATTCGGGAACCCGTGAGCAGCACAACATTCTCGTAGTGGCGCGAGTAGGCGTACGCTAGTTGCAGGGCCGCCGTTGCGAACAGTAACAGAATTACCAATGCATGTGTTTTTGTGAGAGGCGACCTCAGAGCCCGAAGCTTTGCAGGGGGATTTCGGATCTTGTGGTAGGTTTGCGTGAGCTTGGGGATGAACCATGTGAGCAGCACGGGCAGAAACGGCTTGCCCCATGCCCACAACTTCTCGGACGTGATCTGTTCCATTGTGTGATGTTGTGATGTTTAGGTGTAGATGGTGGTGAGTTTGGGTGGAGGATTTGACGTGACGTGTGAGTTTCAAAGTCTAACCAGAGTTCAACAAGGCATGTATAGTGTGTGTGGGATACGGGGGGTAGCGAGCCTTATTTTGAAGGAGAGGATTGACCAAGGGTCAAGCTGCGACTAAAACTGGTGGCTTGGTCTGATCTGAAAAATAATTGCAACACGCGAAAATCGAGTTTTGGGATGAGATGCCAAGTTTCGATAAGCGAGCTTAGAGAGCATACGCATGGAACATGATCTTTCAGGAAAGTTACCCCGCAATTCATGCATGTGGTGGGGTCGTTTTCAAGACACCCAATGGTGGCTTACTGTGAAAAATGGGACACGATAGAAGCGCTCATGGGAGTCTTTCCAAAATATACTGTTAGAACTAGCATTATAAGTCATGAGAGGACGAAAGACTCCTTCTCCAGCTATACGACAACTGAGACATTCTCGTATAGATGGAAACAAATGTTGAGAGTGGGCACTTCTATCAGTCACATTGTACGAGTATGTACGAGTACTTCGTAGATACTGTAGGATACTTCTGTTTTCGTAGTAGGGCGTATTATCTCGTCTGCTGAAATCAGGCACTATTTCCCATGAAGTGCTGGTTTAGATTGAGGGGAAGCCACTGTTTGGTGGACCCTGGCACTCGGAACTTTAATGGCATATGACAGGTGTGGAATTGATATGGTGTTCACGATGAGGTATTTATGAGTACTCGTAAGGCAGTCGTCACATCCCAAGGTACAAATGGCATTTCAGCCGTATATGAATAAATAATTTATTGAGTTTTCTAACGTTTCCCTTTTTAAAGTCCGTTGTAGATCAACCGGTTAGGACTCATTTTAAGTCTGCCCTTCATACTGCCCTGGTTTCCGTGGGTGATGAGATACTCCATCTGGTTGGGAGACAGAAGCTGGTCACTGATACTCTGGAAGTAGGCCATGAGACCGGCCACGTGAGGAGCAGCCATAGAAGTACCGCTCATGATAACGGTGTCGGTGTCACTCGAGTGAGAGACACTCTCAATGTTCATACCTGGAGCAAACACAGTGACGCACTCGCCGTAGTTTGAGCCTCGAGACATCCATCCATCGAACCGACGCACCAGTCGGTCGTCCTTGTTACTGGCAGCTGCGGTCACAGCGCCAGGATGGTTACCCATTCGAGAAGGCGAGTAGTTGCACGCGTCTCGTCCATCGTTACCAGCTGCAATAGCAACAGGCATACCCACCATGATGGCGTGTCGCACGAGACGGTCAAAGGGCTCAAAGCCCCGAGGAACACCGACAGACATGTTGATGACTGCACGATCGTGACCCTTGGCAATGTAGTCGTTGATAGCCCAGTTGACTGCGTGGAGATAGGTGCCTACAGAGACACAGTCCTCTTCTCCAAAGGCCTTGACAGCCACAAGGAGAGTTCTCTTGGAAACACCCCACTTGTTGGCACCAATGGTACCGGCAACGTGAGATCCATGACCGTTGAGATCCTCGTTGACGTGGTCGATGGCGTTATAACCCCAGACTGCTCGACCATCAAAGTCCTTGTGCGTGGTTCGAATTCCAGAGTCAACCACGTAGGCCACAGTATCATACCGAGGTCTCATGAACTCATAGGGCTTGATGATCTTGGCAACACCAGGAGACACCATGTTTTTCTGAGAAGAGAGACGATGTAGACCCCATTGAGTGGTCTTCTCATGAGTCAACATGTGCGCAGGGATGGTGTTGGACTGCTGAGATCTCTGCGGTTGCTTCTTCGGTTGGGGTCGATTCTGCTGGTTGGGCTGAGGTCTGGGCGGCTGAGGTCTAGCCTGCTGGGGTCGATTTGGCTGGGGTCGATTTGGCTGCGGCCGATTCTGCTGAGGTCGGTTCTGCTGAGGTCGATTCTGCTGCTGATTAGGTCTCGGCTGGGCCTTGGGCTGGGGTCTGGCTCGAGCCTGAGGTTGAGACGAGGCCTGAGGTTTCTGTCTAGGCCTCTGCTGCTGTTGCATCTGTGAAGCCAGCAGGTCTCCAGAGTTCAGATACGACTCCTGATCGTCGTGAACAATGTGGCCGTCCTTCTCGTACATTGCCTTGAGACGTTCGAAGTCAATGTCGAAATGATCGTAGGACTGTATGGTGGGCCCAGAGACGGTGAAGTTGTCGTAATTAGAATAGTCCTCTTGTTCTGAGGCTCCAGAGTATCTCATGGCCATCTTCCGCAGACTCTTGCTTCTTCCGTAAGCTGGAAGAGTGACCTTGACGTCATCGTAGACGTCTACTCGAGGATCCCGCTCGAGGAGGGCGGCGACCTTATCGTCGAAGATACCGTAGTAGCCGAGGAACCCGTTGCCATCGTTTCCAATGTCAACAGAAGACTCAATGTATGAAGAACCTCCACCCATCCTTTTGATGGATTTGTCGAGAGACTCGAGCTGGACACGGACATCAGAGATGGTGGCAGACTCGTTGAACATGACAATTCGACGCTGCTTGGATACGACGGAGGCGTCCTGGCCGAGGTGTCGCTTGACCAGGTTGTGGCGACTCTGGTGAGACGCCAGAATGCTTTTGACGGCATCGTAGTCGGGGGAAGCCGTCACAAGTGTGGCCAGCAACACAAGTGGTAGACCTGTGAGTTTCATTGTCTACCAATTAATGGGGGCATTGAAGCGCATTATATCCGGTCCCCTCTGCGTGGGCGCCCTCTGCCTTTTGAGCTTTCAGGGGCATAAACTGTGCCCTTGCTTACAGAAACGGTCCAAAATGCAGGTCCCCATAATGGTTGCAAGTATATGGCACGAAGCAACAAAGACTTGCGAACAGAAGAAAGGACATAGACCATAGTCAAGAATCAGGTTTAAGCTACAAGCACGTTTAAACTGCTGACAATGCTACACTGCTTCAGAACGCGTTTACGAGATACACTACGTCTAAGCTCTCTTCACTGGCTACTCTAAATCACAAACAGTCCATAGTCATCTATTAGTTGAATCTCTTATGCAATCGCCTGGTAAAACAAGACAAACTCCTTTTTAATCTTTGTCCAACTGCTGGGGTCAAAGAAAATATACAGGCCCCGCTCGCTTTGTGCCGTCTGCTGCACGGGCTCGGTCAGAGGGTCCTTGGTCAACCATAACTTGAGCTCCTTGTGGTAGCGCCAGTTTCGGTTGGTCAGCTCGACAGCCACTGCTTCCTGCATAGAGTCCCGGGGCATAGTATAGAAGATGAAAAACAGTGTTTCGTCGGTGAAGCTCTGGATTTTCGTCTGCTGTGGTGGTGCCGAGGGCACATTGTAACATGACGGCAGGCTGTATTCCGGGGTAGGTTTATGCACTGACGTTTCTGTCCACGGCGAACCGAACGACTTTGACAGAGGAATGGCGCTGGGGTTCATGTTGAGACCCATGGTGGTCAGGTCGTTACCTATGGCCACCGTTGTCTGGTCGTTGTTCTCCATCCGAATGACTCCCAGCAGTCCGTTCAGACCGTATCGTTCCTTGTGATCGGCAGGGATAGGTTTCCGTTGCTGTCCAGGTTGACCGTGGGGACCTGAAGAACCTGCACCGGGGTGCCCGGCAACTTTTGGTTCCAGATCGAGGCCTGGAGGAGCCGCTCGTCCTGCGGCAGCCGATCCCAGGGCAGGGAACTCGGACATGTCGAGCGCAGGACCGTCTTTTTCTGCTTGTGATGCCGCAGTTTCGGCAAATGATGCTCTTGCTGGCCAAGGGTCTGGTGTTAGTGAATGGAATGATGCTGTGGGTCTCTTGTCCTGTGGAATCAATGAAGAATCACCGTTTGATCTGCCTTTGTCGCCTCCCAGTATCTCCCTCTCTCATACTCACTTCTACTCATTGATGTTGCGTGGTGATAGAGACAAGTGAAATTGACACCAGAAAGTTTATGTGATGTGGAGGCTTGAGAGATGGGCTAAGGTGGGGGGCATGATGGGGTCGACGTGGTGTATATACGGGCTAAAAATGAGGATCTGTGGCATTCAGAGTGTATCTAGGCTTTGCTGAATTCCGTTACTTGCGCTTCCATCTTGATGTGCTTACTAACCTGGTGGGAGAAGTGAAAAGTTCACGTGACACAGATCGCCATAGAGTGATTAAGTGAGTGAAGGAGGTATAAATGGAGTGGGAATATGAATTTTCTTGGATAAGAAGTCATATTTGGTGCTTTTACTGAAGTGCTTTTCCCTCTGTATTGATCACCTTCCAACCCAGCACTATCTCACCCCCTTCTTATACCTTCTTCCCTCCTCTGGTAAGACATTCTAACAATGGAAGCCTAAGTAATTGTAGCTAACGGTGGAAAGTGGCGGAAAGCCAATAATAATAGCACGCCTGTGGCCACCGATTCTAGAACACACGGGGTATATGCCTTGTAGATTTGCCCGTCCCTCTTCTTAATCCGGAAGAAGCTATTACCACCACCGATAGTTGCATCGCCACCTCCTCCTACGTAAACGTGCAGGAGGACAAGATTAAAATTATATCGGATAATTATTTTCTTGCCAGAAACATTTCTCCGACACAGCCATACACAGATCAGAAATGCGATCTCTGCCCAATATCGTCATCACCGGTACACCCGGCACCGGCAAGTCGTCCCACTGCGACACCCTGGCCTCGGAGCTCCCCGATATGAAGGTCTTCTCCATCAACCAGGTGGCCAAGGACCGAGACTGTTTTGACGGCTACGATGAGGAGCGAAAGTCGCACATTGTGGATGAGGAGAAGCTCATTGACGCCATTGAGCCCGATCTGGAGAAGGGTGGCCTCATTATCGACTGGCACGTGTGCGATATCTTCCCTGAGGACCTGGTTGATCTGGTTATTGTTCTGAGAGCAGACACTGAGAAGATTTACGACCGACTCCAGAAGCGAAACTACGCCGAGAGCAAGCTGCAGGAGAACCTGGACGCTGAGATCATGGAGGTCGTTCTCTCTGACGCCCGAGAGTCTTATGCTGAGGAGGTTGTTATTGAGCTTCCCAGCAACACCATTGACGACATCGACTCCAATGTGAGCCGGATTGTCAGCTGGAAGGAGCAGTGGGTTGCTGACAACAAGTGAACTAGCTAGGTGGATTCTGGACTTTGTAATATATTATTTTAATGTTTGTATACGAATACTTGTAACAGAGTGAGTGTACCATCTTCATCAAGTACACTATGTACCCCGTCCTGTCTATTTTAATGGAGCTTGTCAGCCTTACTTGGATTCCTTGGCCTTGTCGGCAAGGAAGACCTTGAGCTTCTCGAGAGCCTTGAATCGGTGGGAAATGGAGTTCTTGGTCTCCTCGCTCATCTCAGCAAAAGTCTCGGTGTAGCCCTTGGGCTCGAACACAGCGTTCCAGCCAAAGTTGTTCTCACCTCGAGGAGGAACAATGGTGCCCTCGCAGGTGCCCTGGAACAGCAGAACATCCTCATCGGGACCACCGCAGTAGGCAAAAGTGCACCAGGCAGTGGCAGACTTGTCCTCGAAGCCAGCAAGCATTTTGTTCAGACCCTCGTGTCCAAGAGAATCCAGGAACCACTTGATGTAGACACCGGGCAGACCCTTGAGAGCAGCGAAGCCCAGAGCAGTGTCCTCGACCAGAACAGGCTTGTTCAGCTGGGTTAGTATGTATGAATCGGAGGTTTCAGGGTCTCGAACTCACAATCTTAGCGGCAGCCTTGGCCTTGGCGATGGAAACCTCCTCAATGGTTCCCTGGGTCTCCTCGAGATCGAGCTTGTGCGAAGTGAGCTCAATGCCGGTGGGGGCGAGAATGTGGTTGGTTTCTCGGAGCTTTCCAGCGTTTCCAGTGACAAAAACAACAGACATTGTTGGAGTGGTGTTGTGTGAAAATTTGGAATTAAAATGTCCTTATCAACGTCACGATATGCACAACCTAAATTGGGGTATGGGGGAATACCGAAAAGAGATATACATATTCATAAATTATAGGTGTGATTCACTACAAAGACTCCCTACAGTGTATCCACTTTGTTCACAGTTAGATTAGTACATTCCTAACAATACTTAGGCGGAACCGTTGATCTCGTTGATAGAGTCGTTGATGAGCTTGATGGCCAAATCAACATCCCGCTCGTTGTTGTAGAGAGGAGCAGGAGCCAGTCGAATGACATCGGGGTTTCGCTCGTCACCGAGAACTCCGTGGTCGTCAAGGTAGTCGAAGACCTTCTTCATGGTGCCGTCAGGGCCAAACAGAAGAGAGAGCTGGGCACCTCGCTGGTGCTCAGCCTGGGGAGTGATGATGGTGAACCAGGCCTTGCCAGAGTTGCCAAAAACCTCAACGTTCTCGGGAGCGATGTAGTGAGGAGAAGCAAGGAGACCCTTGAGAAGTCGGTTAGTAAGCTCAATGGATCGCTCTCGCAGCTTCTCAATGCCGCCGGCCTCCTTGAAGAGCTCCAGAGAGGCTCGCAGAGCAAGCACACAGAGAACGGAGGGGTTGGACTGCTTGTAGCCTCGGGCACCTCGGATAGGGTCGAACTCGTCGAGCATCTTGAATCGAGTCTCGGCGTTGTTACCCCACCATCCGGCAAGTCGGGGTCGCTGGTCATCAGCGTACTTGTCGTGGACAAACAGACCTCCAATACCACCGGGACCGGAGTTCATGTACTTGTAGGTGCAGAAGACGGCGAAGTCCACGTTCCAGTCGTGGAGCTTGAGGGGCACGTTACCAGCGGCGTGGGCAAGATCCCAGCCGACAACGATGCCCTTGGCCTTGGCAGCGGCGGTGATTCGAGGAATGTCGAACAGCTGACCAGTGTAGAACTGGATACCGGAGAAGAAGACAACGGCAATCTCGTCTCCCTGCTCCTCAATGACCTTGATGATATCATCATCGGAAAGAGTGTGGAGACCGTCCTTGGGGGCCAGCTTGATGAGAGCCTCGCTGGGATCGAGGTTGTGGAGTCGAGCCTGAGCCTCCATGGCGTAGGTATCAGAGGGGAAAGCCTTGGCCTCGAACAGAATCTTGCTTCGCTTGGCAGTGGGCTTGTAGAAGGCGCTGAAGAGAGAATGGATGTTAGAGGTCAGGGTGTTCATGATGGCAACCTCATCCTCGGAGGCACCGATGACGGGGCCAACAAGACCGTGCAGAGGCTCGTCACAAGAGTACCAGGGTCCCTGGTGGACATCCTTTCCAAGATCCTCCTTGCCAGAGACAAAGTGGCCCTTGACACCAAGCTGGGACCAGGCATCCAGCTCCTGGTTGACGTAGTCTCGGGTCTTGTGGGGCATGAGACCCAGAGAGTTACCCACGAGGTAGGCAACCTCCTCTCCGTTCTTAAGAACAGGGACGTTGAATCGATCTCGGAAGTTGAGGGGCATTGTAGAGTAGAGTCTTGTGGAGGTTCTCAGAAGAGCGATGTTAGAGGTTAGTAGTCTGGACAGTGTTATCCGAGGCGATGCTGAGTAGATCTGGAGAGCTCTGTTCGGTGGATCTGGTCTCTCACTTTATAGACACTCAGATCTAGGTTATGCATGGTGAGTAGTGCATGATTCGAAAGTCTTAGAGTTGCGAGGCTATAGGCATGCGGCAGAGCTACTCCATCGCGGTGGGTGTAAACTTGCACTTGGGCCTGTCTTTTCGGACCAGAACCCCGCCCACTTTGACTAAATTGAGGTCGCCGAAACAGATGGTACCCATGCCTTTTCTGTCCGAGTGCTCGTTCGCGAAATACGGCTTTTGTCAGCGCCATTTTCCCGGCTTCAGCTTATCCGAATAATCTGCACTAGCCAATCCCAACACTGAGCAAACCTGCACTAATGCCACCAGCGTAGTAGCCTGCTAGAAGCGAAGATGTGACGTTAACGTCAGTACAAGCACATTGTTGTTTGTGTGTACCGTTGTATACGTTGTATACGGAAGGATGTGACAGTTGTCGAATTGACTCTCAATCCTTAACTGTAACAGTAATATGTCAACTATTGTGTAAGTATCTCCCAATAATACTTCATCTATTACTCATTATCAAAATCCCTCTTTTACAAGGTTTAGTAAGGTGGGGAAGTTTTAGCTGCTGAGAGGGCTGTTCAAGGCTGCTGCGTATCTCCACACCGTTGTCGGAGAATGTCTTATCACGGCTATTGACAGGGTGTTGTGTGAGCGTTCTACATCGAATCGAATTTTCTGTATATCTTGAGAGTCTCATCACACTCACATCAGATGAGCTTGGCACTGTAAGCGAGATTAAATACTGAGCTTGACGAGAACACTCATCTCTCACCCCACAGACTAAATCTCTCACGATATGGCTGGATCAGAGAAACCGATTGGTGCGGCTTGGTATTTCTCCTCTCTGAACCCATGAATTGAGCCGAAAATAGCTCGTGACACGCTCTTATCTGGCCTAGACCCCGCAGCTCCGACCCCACAGTCAGTAGAAGCCGTCTATCAATGCTAGCCTGTAGAAGCCACCGTTCTGTTGGGTTATCAGCCTCGGGGCTAACTACCGGCCCATAATTCTCCCGGCTAAATTAGTCCCCGAGTCTTATCCGGTGGAATCCGGCCTGAAATACCGACTAAATCGATCCGCTGAGATAGTACGAAGTACGTATGTACAGTGACTAAGCGAGAGTCTGGTGAGGTTTTTCACCTCGGTTCGTGTGAGAGGGATAAACTTGCAGAAGGTTGTCTCCCAGGCAACCACGGAAGGAGAGGAACTAAAGAGAGAGAAATTTGTGGGTGCAAGTAAAATGCAAGAATTTCTTTATCTTCGATACCTCATTACAAGTACAAGTATTGGTTTAATACTCTGAAGCACTGCACCCCTCGCATAGGCAGCGTGCCAGCGAACATCAACGGCACTTCGTATAGAGTGATAGCCCTATTGTTGTTGATCTTCCACGGGAGCCACTTGGAAAATCTTACCAGCCTACACGTCCCAGCTGCCTTGCACTTCGAGAGCAAGCGTATTCCAGCGTTGCAATATTTAAAAAGTCATTTTAGAGAATTTGCAGAGTGTGGTATGAGAGCCTGCGATGTTTCGCACAGTTTCGTATTTTTGTATCTTTCAGGTGGTTGACTTGCACCTCCCTTTGTGCGGTGATACATACACATTCCTGGGAGTTGGCATGTTGTGATGAAGACACCTGGGTGAAACACGCACACAAAGGCCCTGCTTTCTCCTCACTGGCGCGTTACTGCAGGGTCTGAGGGTTGCTTGAAGAGAACGAGTGATCGGCACTCATGAACAGCACTTCGCTGCATTTTTGAACCCTCACTAATATTCCAAGGGGGCGACGATCAATCTTATTTACACCCACGCGAAGAATTGTTGTTGAGGACAAGTGATACCCACGTTCTAATGTGACATCCTGGATCAGTCATCGTGATGTAATTGATTTGTGACATCTGTCAAGAGCCTCTCTTCCGCAAACAGTGCTCTCTTCTCTGCTTTAGGGTGCGACATGTCTTTGTCGAACCACTACTTCGCGACACCCCCCAGTTGATCGACGAAAACACTGTCGATCACGTTAGGCGCAGTTAAAAGGATGGCGCTCCCATTTTGATCGAGGCTCTAGTCGCCCTCAGTCACTCGCCTCTAGCCACTCATTATGAAATTCACACTCCTTCTGGCCGGTCTGTCTCTCGTGGCTGCCGCCCCTGCTACTGCCGACTCTGATGCCGCTGCTTACTCCAATGTTCTGAGCATCATCAACAAGCACCAGTCCCACCACGCCAAGCGTGACCTGGCCGACTCCGCCAAGGACCGATACCTCGTTTTCTTCAAGAACGGAACCTCCATCCAGTCCATCAACGGTCACATCCAGGGTCTTGACTCTCAGGTTGCCCCCGAGGTTGGCGCTATGGCTGGCACCAACGGCTTTGCCGCTACCGGTAGCAACCAGGGCATTCAGGGTGCCTTTGACGTCGATGCGCTGTCTGACGGTAAGGGTTTCACCGGATATTTTGGATCTTTCAACTCCTCCGTGCTGGAGTCCATCCGAAGCTCCCCCGATGTCGCTTCCGTTGAAAAGGATGTCCTCATCTCCCTCGGCAAACACGCTGCCAAGCCCGTCAACCTGACCGAGCTCCACAAGCGAGACTTCCAGTCCACCACTGTCGCCCAGTGGGGTCTTGGCCGAATCTCCCACCTCAACAACAACGTCCAGGGCGTCAACCCTGACCAGCCTTCCACCGTCCGAGTGCCCTACAACCGAGAGTCCTCTAAGTACTCCACCACCGTCTACGTGGTCGACACCGGAACCTACGTTGAGCACAAGGACTTTGGCGGACGAGCCCGATGGGGTGCCAACTTTGTCCAGGGCGAGCCCATGCAGGATCTCAACGGTCACGGTACTCACGTTTCCGGCACTGTGGCTGGTTCCACTGTCGGTGTCTCTGGTGAGAAGACCAACATTGTTGCTGTCAAGGTTCTCAACCAGAAGGGTCAGGGATACGCCTCCACCATCATTCAGGGAATGAACTGGGTTATCTCTGACTACCAGAAGGCTGGCCAGCCCCGATCCGTCATCAACTTCTCCGGAGGAGGAGCTGCTTCCCAGGGTCTTGACCAGGTCTTCCAGCAGGCTGTTCAGCAGTACGGTATCCCCACCGTTGTTGCTGCTGGTAACAACGGCCAGGATGCCTGCGGCGAGTCTCCTGCCCGAGCTTCCAAGGGTATTCCCGGTCTCATCACCGTCGGTGCCACTGACCACCTCGATAACATTGCCGTTGAGCAGGACTGGTCTTCTGCCAAGGGCCAGTGTGTCGAGATGTTCGCTCCCGGTGTCACCATTCTGTCTCTGTGGATTACTAACGACGACGCTGCTGCTACCATGGGTGGAACCTCCATGGCTGCTCCTCACGTCTCTGGTGCTATTGCCTACTTCCAGTCTATTGCTGATGGTATTGTCCCCGCTGCTGTTCTGGAGTCTTGGGTCAAGGATGCTTCCACTGGCAAGGTCAAGGGAGACCTTGGTGGAGCTGCCAACAACTTCCTGTGGAACCGAGCCTCTTTCTAAACGGCTCTGTTTGACAACATATTTAATGATACCTAATCAAAAATAGATTCTCCTTTTTTCTTTAAAGCAGTGTTCAGAACACGAGTAGTGGAGTTGTAGCTGTGCTTGTAGCCATTTCTTGTATTTTTACGCGTCATTTTAGACATCACCAAGATCAGACCCTGTCTCACCAATGTTATGAAAGGCGCAGTTTTAAGGTTTAGTCTAATATCTTGAAACATCTGAGGTTGATGATCCATATTGTGCAATGTAATTCAACCCCACATATTGTTGTTAACTGATATGAAATTAGAGTTGGCCAAAAACGTCAACATTCCGATCTGACTGACATGCGATTATCGCGTCAATCGCCCAATTTTTCTACGGGTCTCAATCAATTTGCTTGTACGTCATTATTCATCTAAATACTTCTATTTTATGCGGTTAAAATTCTTGTAGAATCACCTCGGTGTTCTCTCCACACGTCTGCAGCTTTAGCAACAGAGGGAACAGAGCCTTGAGCTCCTTCTTGCTATCAGGGCTCTTCTTCACCAGCAGTCCAAGATGCGTGAGAATTACCTGGAGCTCCTGGTTCTGTAGCTTGGGAATAGGCATAGAGCCTCGGATCACGGAATCGTTGATGAACTGGGAAATGCATGCTTGGGCTCGAGACATGGCGTACTGTCGAGAAGAGAGAGATAGTCTCTCTCGAGCAGCTCCAGTACCATCTCCCTCTCCAATCCACAGGTTGAACAGAAGGGTAGTGCAGTAGAGAGAGAAGTCGGGCTTGGAGACAGCCTGTAGAGTGCCAGAGAATCCCAGAGGAGAAGCCTTGGTCTTCCAGACCATGGAGTTCTCGTAAATCGACTTTAGAAGCGAGTCAATGAGAGTCTCAGGAACATGCTCAAGTCCCAGGATGGGGAAAATCAGCTGTTCGTACTTGTGGAAACCCTCGCTTCGCTGTGCGAGAATAGAAAGACCACCCTCAACTACACGAGGCCAGAGAGTCTCTTCAGTAGACAGTCGCGGAAGGACCTTCTCCACAGTCTCAAGGAACAGCTCAGTAGCATCGTTACCAAGACAAGACAGCGTCGTATCCTGCAGAAGCAGAGAGATGACGCTGTCGTCCACAGCCTCGGGAACCTCAGGAAGTCGGCTTCGAGAAAGCTCAACAGCCTTGAGAGAAGCAGCTCCAAACTTGGGAGAGTCATCATCTTCCTTGGATGCAGTGCTGGACAGCTTAGAAATCTTACCGAGAATCTCCAGCACCTTGGCATGGTGGCCAGAAACATTGGAGATCTGCTTCAGCACAGCAGTTTGAACAGGAGAAGTGGAAGACTGGTCCTGGGCAAACTTGGGAAGCTGGGGATGCAGCAGGCAATTGTAGAGGACGTCCAGGGAGGCATCCAGAGTCTCATCGGGCACGTTTCGGTCCAGATCGTAGATAATGGTGTGTACAGACGCATGTTCAGCGATGGCACTAGAGGCCGAACCCTGGTTCCAGGGACTGACGTACTCAGTTCCCCAAGGAGGAGAGAGCCAGAACTTCCATGCCGCAGCAATGCTGTCAGCGCTCAAGGGAGCAATAGTAAGTAGCTCTCCAAATGATTTACTGATAGTCACAGCGTACTCAGGATGCGGGCTTGTAGTGTGGAGCTGCTCAAAGTAGGAGAGTAGCTGGGTAAACAGAATATCGACCTGGTCAGGAAGAACGGTCTGAACAACTCCCATCATGTGGTTAAAGCCAGCCAGCAGCAGTGAGACCGTGTAAGGGTATCTTGCAGCAGCTCCAGCGGGGTCATTCTCAATGAGCTCTCCAGTGGGTGTCAGGAAGAGCTTGGGCAGAATCTCCTTGGAGAAAGTCTGCCAGAGGTTAGGCTTGAGCTTGTCCTTAGGCAGAGACTCAAAGGTTCTGAAGAAGGTCTGAATGGCCCCGTTTCTGACATCAGCTCGTGAATCGTGCGACATAAGAGCCAGAGATGACATCAGAATGAGCCAAAGAGCAAGAGGTTCAGTGGAGTCTCGCATTTCAGACATTGTAAGAACCCGCTCAATGTCATCTGTCTCCTTGGCCTGGCGCAGAATGCAGTCAGACACAGTCCAGAAGAGAGAAATGCAGGTGAAAGACAGATTTGAGTCTGACGAGTGCTGGCAAAACTTGTAGAGCAGGTCCACGAGTGTAAGCAGAGCATCTGAGGGTAGCTGTGTCAGGAAGTCATTGCAGACCAACTTGACTGAGTCAAAGGCAGCCTTGGTGACTTCCAAAGGCATGTCATCACGTAGACCACTGTCAAGAATGCTAAAAATGGTATTCCAGGATGAGCACTTTCCCAGCTGTTGTAGCAGCGAGTTGGTGGTCTGAAGGTGAGCCAGAACAATCTCAGAGTTGTCGCTCTTGACAGCCTTCAGCAGTGAATCAAAGATTCTAGCATGAGCTTCGGGAGTGTCTGATTCTGAAGATTCAGACAGCTTTCTTTGGATAAGGGCACACTGGAGACTCTCACACGAAATAAGGTGGTCCAGTAGCTTTTGCCACAGTTCCTCGTCCTCCACAATCTTGGTAACGTTGAAAGTAGCCACGATTCCGAGCTTTTCGTTGTTCCATTCAGATGCAGATCGAGTCAACGCGTTCACAAGGTCAGAAAGAGCCGAGTTCGAGTAGTCCTTGGTCGAATCAAGTAGTTTCTTCTCTGCAGAAAGCACAGCAGGGTCAGAACCGACCTTGGTTTGCGAAGTCTCCCGCAGGGTGTCGAGGAGAATGCTCCAAGAAGAGCCCAGGGTAGTTCCAAGGGCTGTTCCCAGGTTCACCAGAGCTCTAAGACACAGAATAGCACGCTGGGTAGGAGGCTTCTCAGCACCTGTGGCAAGAAGAGACATGAATGCATCTCGAGAAGTCTTTCTATCGACAAATCCAGCAACGTGGGCAAGCTTTTGAACCGCCCGAATAACGCTGTGAAGATCCAGAGACTCCTCAAAAGGTCCAGAGACGAGAGGGCTGTATAGATCAAGAATAGTGGACCAAGAGTGATCAATGAGATGCTTACACAAAGTGGCTCTTGAGTCCTGGTTCTTCTGAAGGAGGAACTTCGCTAGAGCGTCACACAGAGAGTTGGCACATGTGATTGCGAGGTACTGCTCGTATCCCTCAGGCAGATTTGGTGCCTCGGTCTTATCAAGTGTATCGATAAACGGGGTCTTGGTGGCACTGTTAAACCTAGTTCCTTCCTTGGTGTGTTTGAGAAGGTCTCGGAACAGTCCAAGGGTGTCTGCGAGAATGTTCTTTCGTCCCTCGGCGACATCATACTCCTTGTAGATGGCCAAAAGCAGGTCAAAGTCAGAGAACACGCCCTGGAGAATCTCCATGCACAGAGCACGCTCCCAAGACTCAGTAGGCTCTCTTGAAAGATGGACAAACAATGTCAATGTGACTTCGCACTCTGCAGGCACCAGAGCAAGCAGTGTTCTCAGAAGCAGATACAGGACACGTGCGATTCTGACTGCCACAGGGAAAGGAGCTTCCGAAGAGAGTCCTCGAAGAAGAGCAGGAAACAGCTTCATCTTGACACAGTAGATCAGTTCAGGGTGCTCTTCGAACACCATATGCTGGTTCTGCAGGATACTCTCCACCAGCTCAAGACAGAATGTGTCCTTATAGTGGCCCTTCAGGAATGTGCTCGAGTGATGTTCAATGAGAGAACAGAGATCAGAGAGCACCGACAGCGCGTCATCTGCTGCTGGGGATACCAGAATCTTGTCTCCTGTATCTACAGGCACCTCGAAGGTCTTCGGGGGGTCCTGCTCTTCTCGCACCTTGTCGAAGACAGACACAATGAGCTGCTGGAGCGTGGCTGCTGCGGAATTCGACACCACAGGCGGTTTGTTAGGAGCCTTGAGGGCCGAACAGATGGCCAACAAAGCACTCAGATTCTGACCCTGCAGCACCTTTGTGTAGTTTGCCATCAGAGTAGGCAGACATTGGAGAATCTTCAGCTGGATCTCGACACCAAGATGAGTAGCTTCTTCCAATGCCCCGAGCACGGACGGAATTGACTTGTCTGAGAGCGCTGCAATTGCCAAGAGGCGTTGTATCAAAGGCACTGCAATGGCTGTGAGTTTGGCGTTTCTCGAAGAACATGCCAGAACAAGGGGTTGGGCAATCTTCTCGTCGTTTTTGAGATCCTGAGGTTGCTTGTTCTTGACAGCATCAAGTGTGTATTCGGCAGCCTGTGTTAGTGGGTAATAGAGGACTAGAGTCGCGTAGGTGGTGCCATTGACGTGACCCCCAAGACGTGTCGCTCTCGAGAATACTCACCTGACGAAGCTCAGGATGCCTTCGCTTGCTCTCGGCAAGCAGACTGGTCAACTCCACTACCAGCTGTTGATTCATACTGGGTGATACCGGTGGGTGTTAACTTTGGCTATGCATACATCTGACGTAGCCCACATCGCGAAGGTCCCGAATAGAGTTGTCCATGCAAGTGAAGTGGAGGTGTCAGCGAAGTGGTTGTGGTTGTTAGTGAGCATTATTTTGAAAAACTGAAAGATGGACTTAGATGTCGAGGCTTTGAATCTGCTATTTCACTTCTTGAAAGCTTCTGGTATACCCCATTCTCCTTTTAGTACTGTTCTGTTATCATCAACCGACTTGAACTAGCTTGACTAATATTAAGGGGCGAGAAATACTTTCATCAATACCTCGCTAATTTGGAATATTCTAGACCTGAAATTTTCAAACTATTTTTAGACCGCCAAAATTTCAGAGCAACTTTTCAAAAAAATTACCTCACCCCTATATATCTCACCTGACCTCGAATTATCTTTCAACTTTTTCACCAACTAAACAGTCAATTTTTAGTTACCTCGATTCTTAACTTTTAAACTTCCCCACCCACCTTCCGAATAAGGTTGCTCCCAACCACGAACCATTAATTTCGACATCAGCTGAGTAATCCCAACCTCCTAATTACCCTACCTAACCTACACATTTTCATCCCACAGCTCTTATCTCCAACACCACAACATGTTAGCAAAACGACTTGGCCAGCTGGCCAGCCCCGCCGGATCGCTGCTGCGAGCAGGATCTCTGGCCACTGCCCGACCAGCATCCGTCCCCAGAGCTCGACGAATCTCCATGTCGTCCCAGAGTGGCGACGAGAAGCGAAAGCTGTGGAAGGACTTTGATTTGCCCCCTTCGCCACTGGTGGGTCAGGGATCCACTGCCGAGGACCGGTTCTTCGAGGTTGCCCTGTGCAAGCACCGACCTCTGTACCTGGACACCGCTGTGTCTCATCTCTTCTCCGATTCCGCTGCTACCAAGCGAATGAACGATTACGTCAAAGCTCGACCCGATGAGTATGCACATGGAGGCCCTGGATCCAGCCCTCTGTTCCCCAATGCCATGAGCTTTTCTGGCCAGGTGACCAACCCCGAGATGATGCATTTTTCCAAGAACGTCACTTCCGAGCTCTTCCCTTACGAGAAGTACTACTCCCCACAGAAGTCCGAGTTTGGGGACATCGACAATGTGCGATCTGACGTCGAGCTGCTCAAGTTCATTGGCGACGCCGTCAAGAAATTTGAGGCCAAGAACTCGGGCGCTGATCTGGAGATGACCTCCGTCAAGCGAAAGCGACGAATCAAGATGAACAAGCATAAGTACAAGAAGCGAAGAAAGGCTCAGCGTGCTCTTCGACGAAAGCTCGATAAATAATAATGTATATAGCGGCGATAGCCAAATGATGATGTATCATATCAGAGAATTGTATGATTGATTGTAATTCTTGGGATTACAGAGCATGTCTTCGCATTCACTTTATATGGTTTTCGCGACACGATTTATTTTGGCGTTCAATTTTGCCTTAGAGGGTATGATGCCTCCCTCTTCTGTAGGGCTCACGGTTCAAGGGTAAATTTAGCGTCATCTTCTTTAGGTTGGGCTCACCTTAATTATCACTCAAACGGTCTTTTACTACAGCTAGCTCTTCTGAGGATCATATATATATTCAATCTAATGTACAGTTAGTAAATAAATAGGTTAATGCCGATGAACAGGCATGTGTTGTGTGTCCAGCAGCTCAGGGGGCGGCCTGGTTTTTTTCGAGTAGTAATAGTCCAGCTTTTTGGCCAGTTGGGTCCTCACAGAACTGTGGCCTCTGGAGTGGGTATGCTGAGGCTCATGGGGGTCTGGTTGGTCCACAGAGTCGTAGGAGGTACTCGAGGCTCGTGAGAAGAGCAGACCAGCTTCGATAATGCGGTCTGACAGCACTAGGAGCGGCTGAACAAGTCTCTTTGCGGCATTTGGAGTGGGGGTATCGGCATCCAGGGAGACATCTGTGAATTCCCTGAATTCACTGGGGTTCATGATTGATTTTCCTCCTTCGAATCCCAGATAGTCGTCGTCCTCTTGCAGCTGACGGCCCAAAAAGCCTTCCTTTTCATGGTGGCGTTCCAGACGCTCCACACGATCAATCCACTCCCAGGCGCACACTATAGCAAGCAACGTTGAGATCCAAGTGAGCGAGTCACTCCACTCAACCAACCAGGCGTTCGCAATGTCCACCACAAATAACACCACGGGCGAACATGACGCCAAAATAGCAATCAGCGTCATGGGCCACATTTCCATGCACATGGTGGACCGCGAGTTGGTAATGAGATAGTACACCATCGAACAGGCGTACATAATTTGAATGGCCACCTGGAAGAGGTACTGGAAGGCTGGCAACGAGCCTGAAAACTGGTACTGCAGAGCCATATCGATCGAGGTGATTCCATTCAGCACTTGACAAACCACAGACATGGTTCCACCGAGCCAAAAAATCATGCGTTGTTCCATTCGTCGAGAGAAGACTCTCATGACCACCTGCACCTGAGCAAGAAGCATGATGAAATAAAACACCAGCTCCAGCACAGCCAAGTAGACGTAGGAAGATAGTCGCTCCACCAGCTCACTTCTATCCAGGTATCCCTTATTGTATTGTTCGTTAATCAGCTGTGTCGAGTGTGCTAAGATGATGGTCAGGTATATGGTTCCAGCCAGTACACCTAATCTTAGCAACAGCGGTCTTCTTGGTCGTTTATGTGGCATGACAAATGATATCATCCACAGCAGTTTCATCCTAGACTCTTTCTTTTCCTCCTCAAAGTCGCTTGAGCTTCCATCTGACTGTATCGACGTCTTGTAGGGTTCTGTCTTCTCTGAGCCTCCATTACTCTCCACGGGAGCTCTGAACCCGTGACTATTCTCTCCCAAAATGAGAATGAGCACCACTATCCACGCCACGACCATGGATATCAACATCGAGTACGTCAACGGAATGGTCGAGTTTCCAAACTTTCCCTGGTGGGTATCAGTCCACTGTTTCCATCCTTCCTGAATCTGGTTGAACAGCGGAAAATGCATGGCGCTGGAGTCCACGGCTGCGACGGGGTGTCCATGATAACACGCTGGCGTAAAAGTGGCGACCATGCCTTGTAGAGTTATCGTGGTGGTACCTAAGTCGACGGCACCTTCAGTTATGATGATGGGTACACATCCCGGATGGTCTGACGGATACACCGGATCTCGCCAGACAGACAGGCGTTTCATGGGGGCGATATGACCTGCTGTAAGAGCGGAGAGAGCGTGTGTAAGGCCCGGGTCGTTCTTTTTCTGTTGAGAAGGTGTGAGTGGAGTGTTGCAGCACGGATAATACGGATGAGGAGATGAAGAAAGAAGTCTATTTGCAGGCTTGTCCCACAGCTTAACCTAGATGGAGACAAAGGCTCGGGCAAGTTGTTTTTTTGACACAAGCTTCTTGGCTCTCTTGGCGGCAGCAAAAAGCGAGATTATCACTCCGGCTCGTGTCTCACCGTTGGATGAGGTGCGAGCGGTGGCCAAGTGTGGGGCACCGCCAATCGCCGATTTCGCCAGCCACGGCTCGGAGCAACTCTTGTTCCATTAGCCTCTCCCTCATGTCCCAATCCTTAATGCTTATTTTCAGTCAATCTGTGAGAATTAAGCGAGAGACAGTTTCCGAGGCATGTGGGCACGAGGCGTGGGCCCACGAGCGTTAATTTTCTCACTTTCTTCCCGTCGTAACCTTCTTGGGGAGCCACTACCAGCGAGCCAAGGTATTATTTGAAACGGCCGTTTTTGGCTGATCAATCACGTGAACCGCTGCAGGGAAGCTGCATTTCCCAGCCAAAATGAAAACCAGACGTATATGCTGGGGAGCAGTCACGAGAGAATTAAGGGGGAAACGCTGTCCGCCGTGCAAGTATGATATATACAGGAAAATTGAAATACAGAAATACGCTTCTAATGAACCCCAGCCTTACACATGTATGTACCACCCAACACGTGCCCTAATTACTCTTACAGTTGAGGTTGTGCGAGTGAGTAGACTCCAATACTGTAAGCGAAGGCCAAGTCTCCAAAAACGAAGACCCAACGTTGGCCCAATACATAAGTCAGACCCCCTCTCCAGAACCTCACAGCAGAACACTACAAAATCCAGATGTAGCTAAATCGTGTAGCTGAATAGTATCACAGTGTAACACTATAGTGGCACAACACAGCGACAATTGGCCCAACACGCTGCACCCCATACAGCTCACGTGCAGAGAGGGGGTACGGTAGGCCGCACTGGATTGGTGTAGGATAACCGAGACGTGGGAAATCGGCCGAATATTTTTTGGAGTCATACGTGGTCGCAGCCGTTTGAGTCTGCCGAGTCGCCCAAATACTCCCTTTGCTTCAATTCTCTCACCCCCTAGCCCCTGCAACTCTATTGTTTTAATCGTACCTGGAAGAAATATGCACAATCAGGATACGTACACAACACCAATGACAACGCGACAGCCGTTTGGACTGAGCTCCATGCCGGTGGCGTTTGAGAAGGTGTACAAGGACAAAGAGGGCATCGACGACGAGTTCCACACCCCGCCCCTCGAAGCCTTTGAATTTGAGCGCAGTGTGGACAGCATAGGGGTCGCCATGGGATTAGAGACGGTCCAGCCTGGACCTAGTGGCTTGGGGAAGGGTCTACAGAATGGGAATAACGGCGCAAGTGCCTCGTTGCATCCAGAGACACATTCGGACGCCATGCCCCCGCCACAAAGCATTCCTAATGACTCGTCAAGTCATACACAACGTCGACCGGTCGATATAGGTGACACCCCCCCTTTATCTCGAGACTCCATCTACTCAAACGACGAAATCGGCATCATCGACCTGTACTCCAAGTCGCCCGAATCGGGCATGACTTCCCAGGGCTCGGCTTCGGTCCCTGTGAGCAGACAGACAAACAACAACCCCACAGCACCAGTAGACCCTCCTGCTCTGGAGACTTTACAGGCTATTCCGATAGCGAACCATCAGACGGAGCCGAATCCTCGGACCCCTGACCTGCAAAAGACCCCATACAACCATGACGCTCCTGGTTCAGCCATCTCCGTGGCTTCATCATACAAGGAGTCTCGAAGAGAGGCTGGAAGAGTGCGATCCACGATCGATATGCGCTCCAAACCCTCGTCACGCACAAATACCATGGAGGATGGACCCCGAGATCGATACGGCTTCCTCAAGGCTAACTCATATATTCGCATGAACGACTACGACAAGTGGTGGAGCAAGTACCAGCCATACCTACAGCGACGAAAGAAGAAATGGGTATCGCTGATGAAACAGAGCGGTTTGGACATTGGAGCGGCCGAGGATAAGGGTAAAGACTCGAATGAGGCCAGAGTTCCTTCCACTGGACCTACCAGATTCCCCCCTAAATCGGAAAAGCTCAAACGGTACGTTCGAAAGGGTATTCCTGCGGAGTGGAGAGGCCAGGCTTGGTTCTGGTTTGCTCGAGGATATGAGTACTTGAACGCAAACGTCGGCGTCTACGACAAACTCTGTGAAAAGAGCGCTACCATGGACACTGTGGACGCTGAGCTCATCGAGCGAGACTTGTATCGAACATTCCCCGACAATGTCTACTTCCGAAAGGCGGAAGGAGAAGTGGATGAGACTCCCATGATCATGGCTCTTCGACGAGTCTTGAGAGCCTTTGCCCTGCACCACCCCAAGGTTGGTTATTGCCAATCGCTTAATTTCCTGGCAGGGCTGCTTCTCCTTTTCATGGACGAAGAACGGGCTTTCTGGATGCTGCACATTATCACCCAGAAGTACCTTCCCGGCGTGCATGATACCAATCTCGAGGGAGTCAATGTGGATCAAGGAGTGCTTATGCTTCTGGTTCAAAAGTCTCTCCCTGCCGTCTGGCGACACATTGGAGTAGGACTGGAAGGAGCTCCCTCCGAAGGCATGGACCTGGTCCGAAACCTACCCCCTATCACCCTTTGCACTGCCTCGTGGTTCATGAGTGTTTACATCGGCACTCTACCCATCGAGACCACTCTGAGAATCTGGGACTGTCTCTTCTACGAAGGTTCCAAGACACTTTTCCGAATCGCTCTGACACTAATGAAGCAGAGCGAACCGGAGTTTGTGGGTCTGAACGACCCCATGGAGATTTTCCAGGTTGTCCAGACCTCGCCCAAGTCCATGTTGGATGCCTCGCACCTCATGGAGTCGTGTTTCAAGCGATACAACGACTTTGGCCACATCAGCCAGGACGAGATTGCGCAGCTGCGTAAGATTGTCCGTCAGAAACGAGGCAACGGAGGCACTGGAGGTATCCAGTCTCGAGACGATGTGCTTGAAGAGCTCATTCTGTCGCGTCAGCGGCCCACGTCGCGAACTTTTGTCTTGCGAAAGCTGCATATTGGCTCTAACAAGTGGTCCATGGAGTGATTCCAACAGACCACGACTAACGGCAAGCCCCTCTTAACACACAAAAAACGCATAGCATCACGTCAGTGAGAGAATTCAACCCTCCACTGGCTCTTTGATTAGAATAGATTACTTAGCAATTAATAAGCATAATAATGAGATAGAACCTGGTGAGTGTAGAGACATATTGGGAAAGAAGAATAAAATATGATACGAGGTAATGTTTGGATGATTCTGCTCTCATCTGATGGATCAATAACACCCCCTCAGTATTAAAGTTCAGTGCATGTATGAGGTGCATTTCCATCAGATCGTCTGATCATGGAAACTAGAACCGGTACGAGTGCTCGTACCTCACCCAGTCGACAATGTTGAGGCAAATGAGATTGTTCTCCACGGTCTCGGGGTTTGCAAAACGGAATGTGAGTCTCAACCAAGGGTGCAGGACGTGGCTAAAACAGAACGAACTGCAGAACAAGTCTCCCTTGGTTATGCCATTAATGGGCACGTTTTACGAACATACCGTGGCTACTGTCTTACAACACGATCTCAATGTGTTTGATATTGTCCTTTCTGGAGGAGCGGGCGATCGTGGTGTGGATATGTACGGCGTATGGCCCAGACCCGACGCATCTTCTCTCAATGTGATTGTTCAGTGCCGTACTAAAGCCAAGCGGATGCCAGGTAAAGATTTTCTTGAGCTTGCGGGTGTTTGGTTGGCTCATAATGACCCTAACACTCTCGCTATCATGGCAAGTAACAAGAATCTCACTCGGCCGGGACTTGCTGAGATGTACGGATTGAGTGTGCCTATCTTATTTGTCAAGATAGCCATGCCTGAAATGATTGATCCGCTGCTTAGTCAGTATGATCCTGATAATTACGCAGTTCCGGCTATTGAAGGCATGCTGTACAACTCCAAGGCTGAGGAGATGTTGGGTTGAAGGGAGAAGATAGAGGGTCTTATATGTTATTTGCATAGGCATGGAGGAAGGAGGCACTGTATATAGTTAATGAACGGAGTGAAGTACCGTCGCTTGTAGAAGCAGTAAACTCGAAGTTTCAGTCATTGACACCCTCTTTATTTTCCAGTACCTGTACGGCTTTAGTTAGCCCCCTTTTAGCTTCTGTTACCCCACAGGCCGTGTGACCTTGTTGGGATTCTCATGGCTTTATCTTACTTAGATTGTGCACTCTCTTATGGCAGGCCCCAAAAATGAGACCAGGATTAGACACAGTACCCCAGGAGATCCTGGAACACATCTTCTCGAAATGCGACCCCTGGAGTGTCTACCAGTTGGCAAATACCTCAAAAGCTCTGAGAGTATTTCTACAAGAAGGGATGCCCAAGCTCCTCAAGACCTCCCTGGTCACGGTATTCTTCCCCCTAGACAAGGATACCTTTGCATCTTATGATTACCATGGACTAATGGAGCGGATCAGAACTGAAATGGAAGTTTGTGTTCCTGTCAGTCTCGAAGAAGCCATTGAAGTCAGTCTACACACTCAGAGAAACCGCACCACTGACCTGCCTCTGATTGTGAAAGAGGACGAGTTTGTGCACCCTGAGGCCAAACTGGCAGTCGGAAAGACACACTCATGGGTTGGAGTTGAGTATGAGCCTGCTCAGGACTCCCATCTCTTGATTCTGCCTGTGAATGGTCTCTTTGCCATCTACGAGGTCAGCTACACTGATGGGGGAATCAAACTGATGCATTTGTCCAAGGGAGATACCTGGTGGAGATCAAACGAAGGCTGGCTGGTATCTCCAGATGCCAGATGGAAGCTTGATGACACCTTTAGTGATGCCCCAGAGTGCACTTCCCATCATCCATACGTGGTGGAGTTTGTTACTCGCACTCGTAAGACAGCTGTGATACGAAGGTATCGTCGAAGAGGTTCCAAGCTGACTGAACCTGAAGAAGTGTCTTTCGAAGTCAATAGGAAGTATGACGTCTCCAAGAAATGGTGGAACTTCAACGATAGATTCTCCATTGCTCGTTTCAAGGCTCGAGCTAGAGCTGACGCTGATTGTCTGCTCTTCATGGTAGACTGGGAGACTAGGACGACCCAGTTCCTAGCTGCCACACCTGTTTGGGACTCAAACTACTTCCAGTTTCAAGATGGGCATGTCTACATGAACGACGGAGCAATCAAACTGCGAACCATTAACAGGTCGGGGACAATCTTGTGGTTCCAGGTCAAGAACGACACTGATCTTCGTGTGAACCGGTACTACCCCAGATGGGAGATCACCACATTGACCCAGCGCCATTCATGGACACCCAACGATAATGCCAAGCAAGTCTTTGGCTTATTGGACGGTGTCCCTCATCTATGGTCGTTTGGATGGAAGTTCCAGGCGTGGCTTGCTACCCAGGTCTACGAAGCTGTTCCATATTGGAAGGTTGGAGATGATTGGCATGGATGGAGAGGTAAGATTGATATCTCCAAGTGGGATAAGGACTTGCCTACGCCCACAATTGTGACACGGAGACGTCGAGTTGTGCATAGGAGGGAGGAATAGGTGCATAGGAGGGAGGAATAGGTGCATAGGAGGGAGGAATAGGTGCATAAGAGGAAGGAATGGCTACAAGTACAAGAGTTTTAGTCACTACTACAAGTTGCTACCAGAGTTCGGGTGTATAATAGGGCTAATGCCGCAATTAATTAATCTATATGCATGTATTTATTTTTAGTCCGTCTTCATTAGAAGGAGAACGTCAATCGGCCCAGCTCGGGAGCGACAACAACGTACTTGACGCCAATTCGGTTGTCCACCTCCATGGAAATGGGAGTTTCGGAGTCTGCAGGTCGAATGACCACTTCTGGCAGTGCAATTCGACCCGTCTTCAGGGGAACAAGCTGCAGTTTCTCCACCACGTTATCAGCGGGAACGAAATGGCCCTTTCGTCTTCCGTACACCGTCCAAGTGTCAGGAAGAGGGAGGATTTCGTAGAAGAACCGTGTGTCAGGAGCCAGGTTAGAGTCCCACAGCTTTGAGTTGATTTTGAGAGTGTAATCGATAGCTTCTCCGACTCGTTGAGGCTTGGTAGTGGGCTTGTCCTCCGTCATCTCAGAAGACAGAACAATCTGGACTTGAGGGACAGGAACTGAGATACACAGGAACTGACTTGGCAGCAGACACTCATCGGTGCACGTAGTGGATTCAGCCAGAGCCTCGTTGACAACTTCCTGGACCTTCTCGTGGTTGTCCTTGGAGACAGCCTGTAGTGCCTCAGTCCATTCAGGAAGAACGATGGGCTCTGACATGGTAGGCAGCCGAAGAGCATAGGAGGTGACATCGGCCTCAATGAGAGACTTGATGACTCGCAGAGACACAATGCAGTCTTCCAGGCCAGCATCAATGAGCTTGGATGTGATCTTAGCCCAAATGTACTCCACCAGCTCATCAGCAACACGACGGAACTCAATTCGAAGCGTCAGAGGCTTCTTAGCTCCAACAGCAATGAATTTATCCCAATCTCGAGGCTCGATTCTGAATGTGAACGAAGCAGCCTGGTTGGTAAAGACCACGTCGGGAGACATCGAAGGTGTTGTGATGGCGTAGAGATCTTCCCCGTCAGACTCTGTAAGGGAGACACCGAGGGTTCTGATGGGGGAAGCGTCTGTGGAGGTGACAGAGAAACGAGAGTAAAGGAAAGAAGTTCGGAACACGTCTTGCACAGAGACAGAGATGGGCAGACGAACATCGACAGAGTCTGTAGTGTCGTAGAGATACTCTCCCTCAGCTGTTCTGTACTTGATGGAGATACCAAACTCCATGATAGCAGGGCCGTGGTTCTCGTAAGGAATGAGAACTTCCAGCACCTGGCCCTTTTCGAGGTTCTCAAACACGATCTCGTCAGCCGACAGAATCTCTCCGTCGTCCATGTCGTCTACGGGCTTTCCGTCAATGGTCAAAGTAGCGTCTCTGACGTAGAGCTTGCTCTGAAGGTCAACACAGGACACTGTAATGAGACCTTCATTGACCGTGGAAGAGTTTGACACTGTAAGAGCGACACACTTTCGATCCAGATGAAGCTCTCTAGGCACAGAGATTCGAGCATTCATGTTACCAGGGCCAGAAGACATGTACAATGGTGCTGAAGGAACGATATCGATGGTCAGGGAGAGCTTGTCGATAGCGATGACGAGCTCCCTGGGGTACAGGGGGTACTCTGTGAACTGGTTGGTCTCGAGCTGCAACTTGTTAACGCCAGGAGCGATTGTAGTAGCTAGACTCTCGAATTTGATCACCTTGTTGTCAGCAGCACCGTCCTGATCATATGAGTAAGTGACACACACCTGACTGACCTTGACAGCCTTGGGCAGGGGGGAGTTGATGGTCACCTCGAGTAAGACAGAGTCATCGTTCTCCTCTTTGGAATGAGTGACACCACTAGCAAGATCTACACCGAAAGTGCCTGTCAGATCAAACTCCAATCGCTCACCTCGCAGAGACAAAGCGATCTTGAAGTACTCATCCAGTTCCCGAGGAGTAATGAGTTCTCTCTGAGACACCAGCAGAAGGGCAGCGTTAAGAAGATCTTCCTTTCGGCCAAGAGCCTGAAGACACTTTGTGTAATACTTGAAGACAGACACGGCCATAGCGTCCCATCCCTGAGTAGAGAAAAGAGAAGGGAGAGTCTTCAGCTGAGTCACCGCCTGCTCATATCGACCCTGCTGAAAGTCGAGCAAAGCCAGATCACAGGTGAAAGCCTTGATAGATCTCTCACGTCCGGCATGTCTATACTCCTCAGCAATCTGGACAGTAAGTTCTCTATAAGACTCCAGGAACTCCTCTTCGTTTGACAACAAAGCAGCCACCAGCTCAGTGGGCTTGTATTCGCTCTTGGGCTCGTCATCAAGAGAAACCTCTCGCATAGCAGTGACCAGGTACCAGCCTCTATTCTCGGCCAGAGCCAGTAGCATTTCTCTGCATGCAAACAGCAGTTCTCCACGAGCTTCACTGATCTCTCGACCTTCAGTCTCAATTGTATCAGAGACCTCCAGGAACTCGTTAGACACATGGTACGCCCAGTCAGCGACCATCAGGGGGTCCTTTTTGTTACTGTAGAGCAAAGTTCGAATCTCTCGCTCGAATGACAGAACTCGAGACAGAACCTGACTCATGAACAGAGCTGAAATGGAAGGAGTGGTAGCAGATCTAGACTGCAGAAGAAGCTGAGTGACCTGTCGACCGAAAAGATAACATCTAAAGTCAAACAGCGACACTGTGTTGGCCAGAATCTCCAGCTTGATGTCTGTCTCATGCTTAGGATCCAGAATTCCAGCATCCACCTTTTCAAAGCCAATCTTTGAAACAAATGTGACATTCTTCTTCGCAGACATTTCCTGATAAGAAGCCTCCAGCTCGTCGTAAACCTGCAGAGCGTCATCATACAGTGCCACATTCTCAAACGACACACCCAGTCCCTCCTTGGCCACAAAGAAGGCTCCATAGTTCCATCCAACCACACTCTTCTGAGCCTCCAGCTTGGCGATTTCCTTTTCGTACGAGTCCACTCGCAGAGAAAATGTATCCAGCACGCCCTCCTTGAGTCTCGATATCAGATCGCCCCAGAAATCGGTGAGATCTTCCGCACTGGCGTCTTCTCTGACCTGAATGCATCTATCTTTCTTATTGTCGGTGTTAAAGTCTGACTTGATCTTGTCGAAGACCGAGCTCTTGGGCCGCGACTTGTTGCTTTTCCAGTTGACAATCATCCATTCTATCGGTTCTCGTCGGTGGCTGACACTTCGGTTGAACCAGTCTCGAATCACTTTCCGAACACTGGACTTGTATGTATCAGTATCATCACACCGGACGAACATGATTGCAAAATAGGGCTCGTTAGACAGACCCTGCATCTGGTGCAGCCGAGGCTTTGACGATTCCGCCTCTCCATGCTGCGCCACATCCTCCACAAGTTCCACATCCAGCTTGGGGATTGATCTGAGAGGCTTGTCGCCAGAGAGCGCACTCCAATGGAGGTTCTGAAGCGGTAGCCGTTTGCGCAGCCCTTCCTCGAGGTTCCCCGTGAAAACACCAAACGGATCAAAGTAGGTGATCCGTGTCTTTTTCTCCGCTACCATCGTGTAGGTTGTTTCTCAGTAGCCTATCGCGTAAATGTTGTCTGGAGATTTAGCGGTGGTGGGAGTTTTGATCATGCAGGAGAGGTTGTTTCGGCAGTCTGGACACGCATGACGCAGTAGACGCACGCTTCGCGACGCGGCTTATATGAAGGGAAAAAAGAGGCTACTTGTATGATTTTAATACTTGCTTCGGTCTGCGAAAATAATCGTCTCGAGTTACTAACCTTCGTGGAGCTTTTGTATTTATAGCTCACCCAGTATGAATCCAAACTTTTCAGCATTCTCGCTTGTCTCAGACTTCAATGCGCTTATTTGACACGTAGATCAGTGAAGTGAGTGCTTGTATTCAGCAGTAGATGGAAACGGGATGGGATCTACAGGTTTCAGATGAAGGGGGGCGATTAGCAAGCTCGAGCGCCCTTGAGAATATCGAGTTTCAAACATTTTCAAAGTTTCAGGACTTTTCCCGGCTATTGATACCCACTGGTCTCAAAGATCGCTAAGGCTTACGTAATACGATGGTGTTACTGAGGATCGCTCCCGATGTTGCCAGTGAGAATGAAGAAAAGGGAAGAGGATGGGGCAAGACAGAACTATAAATAAAAGGAGCTGGATGGGCTTTTTTCTTTTTTCCTGGATGAGGTGCGCTGATATTGGTTGAATCTATAAGCTACCTAGACCTTTGAGAAGTTATCCCGGCTATATCACACCCCGAACATCTCCCAAAACAAATCTAGCTAGCTAGTATTTCACAGCTACTGTAATACAAGCTTGAAGCTGTTCAGACTTTTGGATACACTCACCTCCCTTTAGTCTCAAGTCGTTAGACATCTTGAAAATCTAATAGTTTGTCACTATAATCTCAACTAGAATTAAAGGTTACTTATACTTTAGCCAACAAAACACCGAATCTATTGTTCCCCTGGTGTAAACAACCTGAAAGGGAACCAATAAAAGAATTACGAAGCCCAATCGGATTCAAGCGTATAAACAAACGGATCACTCATGTATCACCGTTTGCCCAACCTTTTCGTCACCCCTCTCACGTCCCTGATCTACCAAACCCAGAGCTCAACCAGGGACGGACTGCCCGATTGAGGAAACTGGTAACCTAATTAGGTGAAGCAGATTACGTGGGGTTGTTAAATGGAGGTGAGAAGAGTGGTTAAAGCGAGTAGCAAGCTGAAATCTGTTACATAATAACCACATATGGTAACCAATACCTGCATCCCTTTCAGGTGGACCTCATTGGCTCTTTTGGGCCGATATTTTCTGACAGATCAGGTCATCTTATGTAATATCATACTGAGGTGGAAAAGTCGATGAAAAGAGGAGAATCAAACTAGAAAACTCGTTCAATCTAAAAAAACAGGTTTTTTAAAACCTATTTCATTTGTTTCCTTTTGTTAATTCTTCCTCCTTATCAGATTTTTTCTCACATCTCCAGTTTTGGCTGGCTCATTTGGCCCCATTTAGGCACTCTGGTCACATGACGCAACTCTACCTCCAGCTGAGTTTTCGTGCACTGCAGCAAGCAGTGATTTTGAGGTTTGGAGAAATAGAGCCCTCAACCATTAGCCCAAGACAACAGACCGAACGGAGCAGATCAAACAGCAATGTTCAGTTGGTTATTTGGCAAGAAGCGGCAGCAGGAGCAGCCACAAGAGCCGCCGGTGGAAGACAGCACCCACACTGCTTCCACCACGGCTCCTACTCCTACCCCAGCCGAGGTGTCAACACCTATAACCAGAAAGCCTCCAATCGACAACCCCATTCTCAGTGCCACCAACACCCCATCTCAGGCAGCATCTCCCGATCAGTCTTTCCGAACCCCCGGTTCCGTGCCTCGGCACATCACTTCCTATTCACCTCGATCTTCGCCTCGAAACTCGCGACCCACCTCGCGAAACTCATTAGGTCCACGACCTCAAAGATCGTACTCTGCTTTGGGCAACCGACGTCGTTCTTCACGGCTGTCGATGCCTCCTGCCACGTATCAGCACGTGAGCGGAGACACCGAAGACCCCCTGACCTCATGGATCGATAGTGTGAAGGAACGAGCTCGAGAGTCTCTTGCTCGAAACAGAGAGGCTGCCGAGAAGGAAGAGCGAGAATTGGAGCAGCAGCGGATTGCCCGAGAGAAGGAATTGGCCGACAGATCTGCCCAGATCAACTCGCCGGCGTTTGAGCAGCTTGGAAAAGTGCTGAGCGGCGGTGATCAGCAGATGTTCATGAGTTCTCCTCGAGTGAACCTCACCGGTGCTCTTGAGCGGGAGAGGGATGAGCAGGAAGTTGAGGAAGCAACAACTGGAGAGATTCCTTTCACATTCTCTGTCACTAATAACGGCCATGTCGACGATTATACCGAGGATGAGGAGGAATACGAGGTGGATGAAGAGGCTGAAACCAGATTGCAGGCGTTGGCTGAAGAGAGTAATAGAGCCGACGAACGATACAGCAACAACTTTGCTGAAGAGGATGACGACTGCATTGAGATCATTGATTCCGATGATGAGGAGCCTGTTGAGCAGCATGAAGAACACCATGAACAGCAGTCTTACCATCAGTACGATACGGCAGCAGCAGCTAGACAAGCATTTGATTCGATGCTGCAGAGTCAGCAGGAAAGTCTTACTGGCCAGGGAGACAACTACGCAAAGTCCACTCCTTCGTCTTACATGGGTTCTCGAGATGACGATGATGAAGAGGAGGAGGATTTCGAGGGTCGATATGACGATTACGACGAAGGAGAAGAGCTTGAGGAGGGCGAGGAATTTGACGACGACGAGGAGGAAATTGACGTCGAGATGGACGATGTTGCTGAAATCGAGGATATTGACAAGGTAGAGGACATCGACTATGAGGAGGAGCAGGATATTGGCGAAACCAGCATGTTCGACACCGAGAAGGATCTTGATGTGGTCAGCGTCGACGGGATCACCGAGGATTATGCTGGTGTGGAGGACGTTGAAGCTGAAGGGGTGCCTGTTGAGGACGATGATGAGTATGAGCAGGAGGAGGTTGATATAGACGACTCGCATCATTTCGACGAGGAGGCTGCTATTGACTGGACCCAGAGTATTGCCCAGGCTGCCATTCCCAACATCGAGGTCTCCGATGAAGAGTATTCTCGTCCCGTGCACATTGATGAGGACACCCCCATGCCCAGTGAGCCTGCGGAGGTAGAGCAGGCCATTGAGATTCTCAGTGATGATGACGAAGAGGAAGTGGAGGTAGAGCAGGATGTCGAGGAAGACGTTTCTCACGTTCACTTCCAGCCTGAACCTGAATACATTCAAGAGGATATGCATATTGATCCTTCTCTTGGGTTCGAGCAGGTTGAGGAGGAACCTGTTGAGGAGATTCCGGTCGAGGATGAACACATTGATCCTAGTCTTGAGGTGCATGATGAGCCCGAGGAGGTCGAGGAAGTGGTTCAGGAAGAGGTTGAAGTTGCAGCCCATCCCGAGACCATTGATCTTGACGAACCCGAGGAGACTGAGATTGAGGAGGTTGAGACCAAGACCGAGGAGATCCCTGAAGTCGAGGCCGAGACCGAGGCTGTTGGGTTTGCTAAAGAGGAGCCTGCATCTTCCACTCCCGTCGAGAAACCCTCGATCAAGGTCAATCCTGTAACCTTTTCATATTCTCAGGCTCAGAATCTTGATGAGGTGAAGAACGTGTGGGCTTCTAGCATCCCTGCACCTCCCACCTACTCCCTCAACTTTGCATTTGGCTCTTCATTCTCCCAGCCTCCCGAGGCTGCATCTAAACCCGCTCCTGTGGTGTCTAAGAAGCGGTCCTGGGACGAGGCTACTACTAACGTCTCTGAGAGCATCTCTTCAATTCGAGAGAACCTGTTTCGAAAGCGAGGTTTTCCCGCCGATATTCTGGAGGCCAACACCAAGCTTGCAGAGGCCGAGCAGGTGAAGCGTCAGAAGCTGGAAGAGGAACGAGCTGAGAAGTCCATGGTTGAGGAAGACGATGGGGACGAGGTCGAGGAGGTTGATCCACCAGTTGAGGTCAAGACCAAGGCTGAAACCGAGACTGAACCTGATCATGAGTCCAAAACCGAGGCTGAGACTGAAGAAGATGTCAAGGACGAGGCTGACGATGTTCCCGAGATTGTCGACATCGAAGAAGACGTCATTGAGGTCGATTCTGACGACGCTGAGGATTCCGTTCAGGAGGTTGCAGCTGAGGTGCTCTCTACTCTTCATGAAGGCCCCGACTTATGCATCTTTGAGCTCAAGGTGGACACTGATGATGGTCAGGTGTCTTCTTACTTCATTCACACCCACGATGAGGACCAGGATCCCGAGCAACTCGAGGCTGAGCATACTCTGATCGCAGAGGAGGTCTCCTACCTTCTCTCTTCCGCTCTTCGAGGTCTTCCTCATGTTGAACACGACGAGCATCTCATTGAAGAGGCTGAGGATGAAGAGCAGGCTCGAGATCTTCAGCTGGATGACGATGAGGAGGTGGTTGAGCATGTGATTAACCAGCCCATCGAGATTCCCTCTGAAATCATCCTCTCCACTCTCTATGACAGCGACACCTTTTGCGTGAAGGAGCTGACTGTCAAGTTGGGCGACACCCAGGAGTCTCGTTACTTCATCCATTTCCATGATGAGGACGACGACGAGGAGGCCATTGATGCTCAGCACGATATGATCATCGAGGATGTCACCAACCGTGCCTTTGCTTTCATTAGATCTTTCCCCCAGTTTGAACTGACTCTTCTGGAGGAGGCTGATGAGGAAGAGCGTCTTATGACTCTTGAAGACTTCGTTGTCCATGCCATTGAAAACCCCGAGGAGCCTGGTGATGATGCCGAGGTTGACACCGATGCCATTGTTACCCTTGAGGTTCCTGTTGAGGAGGCTGACGAGGAGCCCGAACAGAAGGATGTGGAGATGGATCTTGGTGACGAGGATGCTCACGAAGAAGCTGTGGCCGAGGAAGTATTTTCTGAAGAGCCTGCTGCTGAGGACGAAGCCGGATCTGATGCTGGCGACCGATCCATTCTCGAAAAGGTAGGTGATGTGGTTGAAAACGTTGTGGAGAACGTCGTCGAGGGTATTCAGAACGTTGCTGAGAAGGCTTCCGAGTTTGTTGAGTCTCTTGAAGCCCCCGTGTCTCCTGAAGTATTCCACGATGCCTCTGAGGTGATTGAGGAGGATTCTGAGGAGGAAGATAGTGAAATGGTTGGTGTTGAGGAGCTGGAACAGGAGGAAGAGCAGGAGGAGGAAGAAGAAGAAGACGAGGAGGAGGAGGAGGAGGAAGAGGAAGAAGCAGAGGAGGTGGAGGAGGCAGAGGAAGAAATCGTCATTGAAACGGTTGAGACCAATGTTGTCATTCCTGTTCAGATTGAGGAAGACGAAGAGGTCGAGGAGGAGGAGGAGGAGGCTGAAGAAGTGGACGTCGAAGCTGTCCAGGAGGCTCTTGACGCTGAAGCCGAGGAAGAGTCCGAGGAAGAAGCTGAGGCAGAATCTGAAGCTGAAGAGGAGGCTATAATCAGGGGCCCCATCTTCGGAGCCACTGAGCCTGTGGACGAGGAGGAAGAGGAAGAGGAGGAGGAAGAGGAAGAGGAAGAGGAGGAGGAAGAGGAAGAGGAAGAGGAAGAGGAAGAGGAAGAGGAAGAAGAAGCGGAGGAGGAGGAGAAGGCTCAGGAACTTATTGTTGTTGATATCAGCAGCGACGATGAAGTTGTTGCCGAAGAAGAGCATGTGGAGCAGGAAGACGAGGAGCAGGAGGACGAAGAGGAGCAGGAGGACAGCGAGGACGAGGCTGAACTTCAAGCTGTAGTTGAGACTGATTCCGAGGAAGATTCCACGGAGGAGTATCACGATGATGTCGAAGAGCCTGAAGGCAATGCTGTCGCCGAGGCCGCTCCTGCGGAGGAAGAGTCTGAGGAAGAAGAGGAAGCCATCACTGAACCCTCTACTCCTCCTCCTCCCCCTCGCACTCGAAGTCGACGAACTCGAAACTACGTCGAGTCTCCTCGACGATCGCGACGTCTTCGATCCCTTGAGCCTGAACCAGTTCCCGAGGAGCTCGTCACACCAAAAGTCGAGCTTCTTGCTCACGAGGCTCATCTGGAGATTGCCTCTGAAGCTGAGGAGGAAGAGGAGGAAGAGGAGGAGGATGCTACTGAGGAATCTGAAGAGGAAGAGGTGGAGGCAGTTCCCGTGCTCCCCAGGAGACGAGGGCGACCCCGAAAAACTGACAAGGTGACCAAGCCGTCTCCTTCTAAGCGCAAGAAACCAGCTCGTGCTAGCCGAACGGCGGCTGCCAGTCCTCCCAAAAAACAACCTCGACGGTCTTCTCGACGTGCTAACCTCAAACTAAATTAATGAATTATGATATGATGTATGAAGTGTGATTCGTAGTGTTGTAATTATTGTAGCTGATTATACTGGGCACAGTTGCCTATATCTGACCTCCATGATTGAATCTCTTACGAAAGGCTCTAAAATTATAAATATATTCCGTTATTATCTCTTTCTGTCGACACCTCGCAGCAGCTTACCAAACTTCTTGTCGCTGCCCTTCTTCTTGTTCTCTACCGGCGATGAAGTCTCTGTCGGGCCCTCGAAGTGGTCAGATACAATGACGGGCGAAGACGTAGTCTCTACAAATTTTTCAGACATGGACTCTCGTCTCAGCTTCTGATGAGCAAGCTGGACCTGCTTGAAGGTGTCCATCAGCTCATTCCACTTGATGTCGTTTCTAGAAGACGACTGGGTGGTGTTAGAAGGTCGTGACGATGCCTGAAGCGACGAAACACTATTCAGTCGGTTGTGTAGAGTGTTGAAGGCGGTGCTCTGGGGCAGGATCATCAGCAGACCGTACAGACACTTGTAGAGGTAAGGGTATCTGTCAGGTTCTAAGAGCTGGAGACGCAGGTGAGTAAAAACAGGCGATTCCAGAAGCAGGATCAGCTTGTCAATTTGGACAAGAAGATTGACAGTGATGTCAAACTCTGCCAGAAGCTGCAAGAGTGTGTATGCCTGCTCATAGGCCTGGGCAAGAAGACACAGGGAGAATGCGGACACTGCATCATGGCACCAGCACTTGAACAAAGTGATGAATAGTGTATCTGAGGCCGCAGCCTTTCGAAGTCTGTGTCGAAGCTCAGCCATCTCAGGAGCAATGATCAGGTTGCTTCCGAGGTTCTGAACCATGATACATGCAAACTCCTTGTCTTCGTCTTTCTCCAGAATCTCAGCCAGAGCTCTGTAGATTCGTTCAGGGTTAAGAGAAACACACAGCTGTCTGATAATGAGGTTGCCTCTGGTTTCCAGCAGTCGTCTGTCGGTGGAGAAGAGCTGAACGAGGTTAGTCATAAAGAAAGAAAAGTAGCTGTCGTCAGAAGAGTGAGAGATCTGAGCCAACAGCTGCAAATCCTTGGTGATGACAAGTTCACTGGGGTCAGATAGAGTCTTTAGAAGAGCGGGGAAAGTACCGTCGTTGAGAGTCTTGGTGGGTGCCTTTCTATGGAGCATGATCAGCCATTCAAGAGCAGCTTCTCGGGTCTGCTCCTGCTCGTTGAGAAAATGAAGCGTCAGGGCGTTCACCATAGCTGAGTAATCAATGTTGGCGTCGTCATCGAGAGACAGAATGAGCTTTTGCAGCTTGGCGTTAACTCGCTCAGCTTCACTCTTGAGATCAACGTCATCATTAGCCATAGTAGGCAGCAGAACAGAGAGTAGCTTGGGAGCATACTGAAGCAGAGACATGGGAGAAATGTCCAGTAACGACTCAATCCAGACCAGGACTGCGATTTGAATGTCAGGGTCGGATGTAAGATGAGTCAGCAATGTCTCCACGATTCTCGGGTAGTCAATGACGGTATCTTGACCGGGGATGTACATGTCTTCTTCCAAAGGAGAGTTGTCAGACTTGTCATCGCTCTTTCTGATAGCTCTCTGAGCAGCCAAAGTCTCCTTGATATCGTGAATACGTTTGATTTCCTGCAGGAAGCCATCCAGCACGTTCTTGGAGGCGTTTCTCACCTCCTTTGAGGGGTCCGAAAGGAACAGCATGAATCCAGCCAAGAAGTTGGGCAGGTAAGTGACCAGTTCAAGGTCAGGAATGGAGTCCAGGACACCAATCCAGAGCACCAGGAACATTCTGGTAGACGGATCAATGACGTAGATTCGCTCCTGGAGCAGAGGGATGAACTTTGCAAGAGAGAAAGCAGGCACTTTGTCGCCCTCGGTCACCAGAGGAGAAGCAGGCAGAGTGTCAGCTGCAATGGTTGGCTTTGTAGGGTCAGGATTGGGAGCTAGATCAGGGACTCTGGATCTGTTGGGGTTGACCAGGGAGACATAAGTTGCTGCCTTTTCCGAGACAATGTCCTTGACCAGACGGTCGAGCAATTCAGCACCTGATCTCACGCTCTGGTCGGAATCTGCACTGAGTCGGCACAGCACATCGAAGATCTCGTTGAAGTAGATGAGAATCTCGCCCTTGGCCACCTTTGCAATGTTATACATGGACTCGCAGGCAAAGTACCGCACCCGGGCGTCCTGATCACCGAAACACGCCAAAACAGGGTGGATAATGTCATCGAGGTAGGTAGCCACTTCGACCTGACCTAGAGCAATCGTAGCGGCTGCCAAACCAATGAGACCTCCGTTTCGAGCGTTCGGGTGGTGGACGGCGTAGGCAAATTCTCGACAGAGAGTATCGAGAATTGCTCGGATCCGGTCTCGGTCTTCATCAGCCAGAGACTTTCGAATGACGCGCTCCAGCTCTAAGGCTGCAGCCTTTCGCTTGTCATACAGTCGGTCGGATAATCCCTTGTGAATATCCTTATCTTGGTTAGCAGGAGAAAGTGCGAGGGCATTGATGTCCTAGAACCAGCATTTGGGCCGCTTGTTCCTTCTTCTCTACTCACCCATATCTGTAGTGTCGTCGTGAAGGTATGAAGCTAAGGTTGATAGGCGTATCTGGCTGTAATGGGACATTTGAGTTGTCTACATGAGTGTGAGGAGAGGCACAGGAGGTGAGGAAAATATTATGGCAACAGTTGGATACGTAGTTAATACACAAAAGAAGGAGGAGAGGAATTGGCTATTGTTTGGTTTAGATCTCGTTAATATTTCACTCTATTCGCTTTATAGGCACCATCAATTATACTTCCACTTAGAGTAAGAAGGGAGAGAGTTAAAGGGGACATTACTAAGCATATGGGTGAACCATGGTGACAAGACGACTAATACCGGTAGCTAATGTACCATGAGAAGTCAACCACTACCATTAGAAGACAGCTACAATTCTCAGTCGTTAAATACACACTCATTGAGACGACTCCGTCTCTTATCCATCCTTCATCCTATATATCTATATCACTTACTGCACTTACTGCTGGTTGCACTCGGGCATGTTCTCAGGCATCTCGGGCATCTTACCGCCACCAAGACCGCCCAGTCCAAGACCGTCCAGACCGCCAGGAATGCTGCCGTCAGCAACATTGGACATGATCTCGTCCGGAGGAGCGCCAGTCTCCTGCATCTCGTCCATCAGCTGGGTGATCACGGCTCGATCAGCCTCGGAGTCATCAGAGTAGGTGGGGTCCTCGAACTTGGCGCAGATCTTGCCGACAATCTCCTGCTGAAGCTTGAGCCGGCTTCGCTCCTTCTCCTCGGTAACCTTGGTTCCGTGCTCGTCCCACCACTTGGGGTAGTTGTCGTGCATCTCCTTCAATGGCTGGTACAGCACCTCCTTGGAGGCCAGCTGACGCATGATTCCTCCAAGCATGTCTCCAAAAGCACCTTCTCCTCCCTCGCCAAAGCCTCCAGCGCCGGAAAGCTGCTCCATGAGACCTGCAAGCATGTCGTCGCCAAGGGGCATGTCTCCCATCTCCTGGTTACTCTGGTTCAGACGGTCAGCAGTGGCAGAAATGGTCTCCTTGAAGGACTTGGGCTGCTGGGCCTTTTCGGATGCGGTAGCGCTGGTGACATTGTTGATCTCCTTGAGCAGAGATTCGAACTGGGCCTTGGATTCGGGGTCAGCCTCAATATCCTTGAGGAAGTCATCCATTTTGAGTCCTGCGAGCTGATCCTCGAGGTTAGGAAGAGACACCTTCTCGGCGTCGGTCTCAGCAGACTCGGTGGCCTTGGCCTTGTCGGCAGATTCGGTAGCATCGGCCTTTTCAGCGGATTTATCAGCAGATTCGGACTCGGTCTTAGCCTCGGTAGAGGTAGAAGTGGCTGTGGTAGCAGGGGCGGCGTCCTTGGAAGCTCCAGGGGGCTTGCTCAGCACCTGCTCGTCGAACTCGTCGAGAAAGTCATCGAGGTCGTCAAGATCTTCTTCGTGTGACATTTTTGTGGGATGTGGTGTGTGTGGGGGTAGTGTTGGATACAAGAAGCGAACACGATGGAAATCAAGGTGTCGGTCAACTTAGTTTCTTTCACGAGGTGGGGTGTGCAGGGGAGGTTAAGAGATGAGAACAAGTTTATTATGAGCAGGAGAGGTGTGGCGAATAGGGCGATGAATGACTGGAAAAAGTGACTCGAATTCTACCTATCCATATTTGTATGTATTTATAAATCTAGCTGCAAGTTCCCCATTTGCTCTTTTCCCTATCTGCCACTCGGTAAAACGTGTGTGGGGTACGGGTTAGGGGCGTGTGGAGTATTAGTCAACTGTGAGGGAGAGAGAGTAAGACAGACAAAAGAACAATTATAAGGTCAGTCAAGAAAGGGACAGCGGAGAAAGGGGCAACAGGAAAGGGGGAAAAAGTATGAGTTTAAGACAACAATTAGGCCACTCTTTTAGCCACCTTATCACAAGCCATTGTGTGGTATGTGATAGGTAAAAAATTAGATCTTGGAGCTAAAGGCCCTCTTAGTAATCCATCTTCCAAGAGATAGAGCGGAAGTGAAAAACCAGTAGTCCCTAACTGAAAAGTTTTCGTTGGGATTTGGCCGGTATTTTCGTGGTCGCCACTGACATCTGTCCCATAAACAAGTCGCGTTGTAATTGCAGTACGGATACATGCCTTCCCTGGATTCGAACACACAGCAAACTTAAGTCGTTACTATGGAGATAACCAGAGACAAACAAAACCTCTTTGGGAGACATCATCACATTTGCAGTTTCACCACACACCACACACTCACTCATTACACACATCATCCAACATGGCTGAAGACTCGTTGATGCAGAAGCGACTCATGGAGGAGCGGTGAGTACAAACATACTACAAACAGGCACTTTTGCCACTTTTTTGAGCCTTTTTGCTAACTCAGGAAAACATGGAGAAAATCGCATCCCTTTGGCTTCTATGCTAAACCCTCCAAGGACGGCCACGGCAACCTCGATCTCACTAACTGGAACGCCGGAATTCCCGGCAAGGACGGCACCGCATGGGCGGGAGCCACATACCCCATGCTCATCACCTTCCCTAAGGACTACCCTACCAAGCCTCCGCGATGCCGATTTGATGCCGGCTTCTACCACCCCAACGTCTACCCTTCGGGCACCGTGTGTCTGTCGATTCTGAACGAGGAGGAGGACTGGCGACCGTCGATCACGCTGTCTGAGATCGTGGTTGGCATCCAGGAGCTCATGAACAACCCCAACCCTCACTCTCCTGCCCAGAACGACGCGTTTGCCGCCTTCCAGAAGAACAAGGCCGAGTACGACAAGCGAGTGGCGGAGCAGGTGAAGAAGTACTCTGTCTAAGGGGACCAGGAGAGTATTTTGAGTGGTCAGAGAAAGGACCGACGATGATGCATTACGTAAGCGGGGTTAATTAGACACGCACACACCTCACACGAGCAAGGATAAAAGATTAAACCGTGTTACACGTGGATCAAATTCGCGCGCTTTAGTCAATAGATGATTTTTATGTTATTACGTAAGCGTCCGTATTCAGCTTCCCCTTATTTATCTCCTTACTAATTGCATGCACCAACTTGACTCAGTTGACTCAACGCAACCCATTTTTTCCAACGTGTGGACTCCGGTTGGGTTTATCCGTTGGCATTATTATCTAAAATCGAGGATATAGTTTGCTGTCGATGTCGGAAAAATGTGCATGATAAAGGGGGTCGTATGGGGCCGTAAATATGTGTGTGACGCGACATAGCCAATGTAGTGGCCACCCTACAACCGTGAATATAAATACCCGAGAAACCCCCAGCTTTCCGTCCCCTCCAGACCTTCTTTTTACACCTTGCTAGAGGGTTTCAGCTTAACCCATGCGGGGATCGTTTAACTTCGTTGGGAGCTGGTCCTAAACATATCTATCGATACAATGGTGCCTCGACGAGGAGCCACAATTGGGGCGCCATTGCCCCGGATCTTCACCAGAAGCGTCTCCAACTACTTCCACTATCGCCAGGGCGATGTGGCGGCCCGCATAAACCTGCTTTCGCTTCCGGGCTTCATTGGACACTACTCTTCCCGGGTCAACAGACCCTACAATGAGGACAGATATAGCGCCTCGGTGCTGAAGCTGCCTCGAGGTAGCACGTTTGCGCCTCGATCTCTGCGCAAGGGCATGTCTGCGGAACGCCAGGTGTTCAACTTTGCCGTTTACGACGGCCACGGATCGGACGAGTGCTCCGAGTTTCTCAAGAATAAGCTGGCCGACTATGTCGAGAAGGCCGACCTCAAGGACGCCGACGACATTGCTACCAAGTACAAGGACCGGTTTGGAGGCTACTGGCGCCGATGGAAACAGATGGACAAATACCGGGGCCGAATGAGTCCCTACGACGATTTTCAACTACGTCTGCCTCTGGCGTTCCTGGAAGCCGACTACGATTTTGAAGGCAAGGGAGGAAGCACGTGTACTTCGGTGTTTTTGTACTGTCGTCACGTGGCCCATCAAGAAGCCGGCCCTCTCCCTCCAGGAGCCGAAGATAACATGTTTGATCCAGAAAACGACCTTTCTCTGGTGGTAGCCCATGTCGGAGACACTCGATGCATCATCTGCGATGCCCAGGGAGAAGCCACTCCGCTGACTATTGACCATCACCCCAGTGCACCCACTGAAGCCGACCGTTTGCGTCGATTTGCATCATCCTTCTTCATGGACTCTTTTGGCGAGGAGCGTTTCGGCGTCTTTGCCAACACCCGAGCCTTTGGAGACACGCTAATGAAGGCCAAGGGTGTGAGTGCCGAGCCCGACGTGCGAGAAATTGCACTCCAGGACGAACAGTTCCTTGTCCTCGTCTCGGACGGAGTTTCTGGCGACGTGTCCGACCAGGAGATTGTCGATCTCGTCACCATCACCGCCAACAGCAGCGGATCTGGACGAGGATCACCACAGCAGGCTGCTCAGGAGGTGGTCGAGTACGCTGCTGCTCTTGGAGGCTCGGACAACGCCACGTGCATGGTGATCCGTCTTCGAGGCTGGGGCAACGGCTCGCAGGTGGACCGAACAGGCGAACTGCGAGAATACCGGCTCAAAAATGTCGACTCCCGTGGAAACAGAATGTAGGCATGTATATTTATAAACAGTAACTTTGCAGAGAGTCAAGTGTAGGTGGAAGAGGTAGTTCTTAAGGTAACTAGTCCTAACTAGTGTACTCGTCTGAAGGCGCCTTTGAGCCGAATATCAGGTAGTTAGTATCAGTGAAGAAGCACGGCATTCAAAGCTGACTATAGCTATCGGTTTCGCTCTAGCATCCTTTGAAGTCCGAGTAATGTACCCCAGCTGATATCATCTTCAACCTAGCCTTAAGTACAGGTATTTACGAGAGAACAGAGACAACGTGCACCAACCTTACAAACAAGATCTCAAACTGATACAGGTAGCTTTGTTCTCAATATATCCTTCTCCACACAGATACCACCCGTGCATCCACCTGGCATCATCCACACCTACGGCACTACAACTCCACACAACCCTCTTTCGTTCTTTCTTCGTGAATCTTGGCTATATACAAATTAGTTCTTGGTCTGTCGGTATCGGAAGGGCTTTCGAGTGTAAGCGTACTCGCCAAGCTTGGTTCCTACCATGTCCTGGGTCACGGTGACGGGGACGTACTCCTTACCGTTGTGGACGTGGAACATGACACCAACAAACTGGGGAATGATGGTGGCAGCTCGCTTATCGGTCTGAATGGGCATCTTCTTGGTAACCCATGGCTTCAAGTCGATGGGAACGATGTGGGGGCCTGTGTTAGATTGTGCAGTGGTGGTGGAAGGTCTGGGGATCTTGATCTGATCTATGAGGACATCAGGGTGCTCCAAGCATGGGAAATGGGTATGAATAGACGTGGAAAACGAGGGCAAGTTCTGACATGCCAGATTTTCGGATTTTTTTCTGCACTTTTGCCGTGTTTTGCACTCTGATCTCATTTTTCAGTCGTGTGACAGGTCGCAACTTATAACGGACGAATCACGTGAGATGGTGGAAAATCAACCACGTCATCGTCTTCCTCAGCTATCTCTTCACCAATCGCAATACTCACACTTCCAGGCGGAACGACAAAGAACCCGAGTTGGCAGCATTTTCGGTGTGGTCTGAAGTGCAAAACTGGGTGTTGTAAAAACGCTTACTACGCCAAAACCTTATTTAGGGGTCGTGCATGAAAATCTTAGAGGTGTACATGTAAAATAAATTTATTTCGAGGCTTGCAGCACACCACGATACACACTTGAAAATGTTCACTGGAGTCCGTCGATTTGACCCTTCCCAGAACGGGCAGGCGTCTCCTGTCCCATTTAAAAAGGTCAAGCACGAGGAGGAGGAAAACAAGCCCGAGAAGGCGGCTGACGAGCACTCAGAGGTGGAATACGAAGAGGAGTCTGAGGATGATTCCATGGACGAGTCTGAGGAAAAGAAGGCTCCCGTTCAGGTTCAAGAAGAGGAGGATAGTGAAGATGAGAATCTGACGGAGGCTCAGAAGAAAAAGAAGAAGCAGGAGGCTGCCAATCTGGCTAAAAGAGCTGAGGCTAAGGCTCTGGAGAGAAAGCGAAAACGAGAACAGCATATGGGCGAGGAGGACTCAGAGAGTGAAGACGATCTTGCACCAATCAAGGTGTCTGGAAACAACAAGATCAAGCTGGCCAAGGGAACTATTCGGGCCAAGGGTTTTGAAGAGCTTCCCCAGACTGAGATTTACGAGGATAAGCCGGAAGAGAGTACAGCTGTCTCTAGGAAGACTCAGCTTCAAACGCAGCCTATTCTGCGAAATGCTACATATGTTGAGATCGACGACGTTGGAACTTTTGACGAGTTTGATCTCAGCAAGAACATGAAGAAGAACCTTGAGACTCTAGGCTATACAAAGGCCTTTTCTGTTCAGAAGGCGGTCATCCCCTGGTTGCTAGCCCAACAGAAGCTCATTGCGCCCGACAGAAAGCCTGATCTTCTCGTTTCTGCATCTACAGGTTCCGGTAAGACTGCCACTTATGGAATCCCCATTATCGAGAAGCTGAGAGATCGTGTGGTTCCTCGAATTCGAGCCGTGGTTGTGCTTCCTACAAAGCCTCTGGTTATGCAGGTTCGAGACGTGTTGGAGAACCTTTCCAAGGGAACTTCTTTGTCAGTAGTTGCGCTTCGAAACGATCGAAGCACCAAGAAGGAGAGAGCTGTGCTGGAGACTGCTGATATCGTTGTAGCTGCCCCTGGTCGTCTTGTTGAGCATGTCAAGGAGTCTCCCGAGCTGTTTTCATACATCGACTTCCTGGTAGTCGACGAAGCTGATCGTCTGCTTGGACAGGACTACTACGACTGGGCTTCTGTTCTTCAGAACAACCAGCAAAGATCCCAGGCTGGCAAGACTGCTCTCACCGAGCACTATGTTCGGAACATGCAGACCCTGATTTTTTCAGCCACCCTCACAGCCAACCCCGAACACATTGCATCCATGGATATCTTCAATCCTGGCGTATTTGTTGTCGGAAGTTCCGACAGTTATTCCATTCCCAAGAGTCTTACGGAGATTGTCACGCACGTTTCCGCAGCGGAGAAGCCTCTCATGCTGTGCGAGCTTCTTGCTCAGCGAGATATCACTCGAGGAGTGGTGTTCACCAAGAGTTCCGAGACCGCTGCTCGTGTGGCTCGAATGATGGAGCTGATGGACACAGATATTTTCCACAAGGGCTGGAAGATTGCTGCTGTTTCGGCAGAGACTTCTTCTGTGCACAGACGACGGTCCATGAAGCAGTTCATCGACGGTAAGATTGACTTCCTCGTGTGTACTGATCTGGTGTCTCGAGGTATCGATTTTGTGGTGGATAACGTCATTAACTACGATATCCCCAGTGGAAAGCGAGAATATGTTCATCGAGTGGGTCGAACTGCCCGAGCAGGCCGAGAGGGTAACGCCTATACCTTCCTTACTGGATCTGGAGAGGCCAAGTGGTTCCGGGAGATCGGTGAGTTTGTTGGCCGAACCCAGGAGGTGGATGCTACTCATATCAACTCTACCAACGCTGATGGTTACCAGCAGGCTCTGAGTAAGCTCGAGGAGGAGGTGTAAGTACAGTATACAGTAGATGCATTTAATGATAGATATGGATATGGAGCTGTAGCAGTAGAATGTGAGATGATATAAAACCGGTTAGGGTCCTTAAGATGGTATTGTAGTGTACAGGTAGAGAGAGGATGGAGCTGTCGCGGGACTTTTGGATGCGTGTGAACTCCATACAGACGTGTCATTAATAAGCAGTTAAGCACCTCAAGTACTCCCCTGAACTACATTTGTTTAAGCCATACTTAGCTTGTCAAACAATTCAAATACAGCTTACCCACTCAATACCAGAAGCTTCTAGAACACAGAAATATCGTACGCTCGGCTCGGCTCATCAAGCCGACTTTTCTACTTGTCGACAATAATTACCTGCACTTGCCCTTTACCACTCAATGTGCTTGCTTGGTTGGCTTAGAGAGCAGCCGTTAAGGTTCCGTACTCCGACCGTGCGCCGAGGGTGACCCCACATAATTCAAAGTATAAATTCGATAGCCGGTCCGTCTGAAATATGAAGATTCAGAACTCCGTCTAACTATCCACTAACACCACCACAATGAGAAGAACTCTTGCCCGTCTCCAGCACCATTCCAACGCTTTTGTGCGAATCGTCGAGGTTGCTCCTCGAGACGGTCTTCAGAACGAGAAGAAGATCCCTTCCACCGAAACCAAGACCTCTTTGATCGACAGACTGGTGGCCACTGGTCTTCAGACCGTTGAGGTGACTTCATTCGTGTCGCCCAAGTGGGTTCCTGCCATGGCAGACAATGAGGCCATTCTCAAGCATTGCAACCAGACCCATGGAGGAACCACTGTGGACTTCCCTGTTCTGACCCCTAATGCCAAGGGTATGCAGAAGGCTCTGGAGCTTGGAGCCAAGGAGGTGGCTATTTTCGCTGCTTCTTCTGACGGTTTTGCCAAGAAGAACACTAACTGCACTGTTGACGAGAGTTTCGAGCGATTCGAGGAGGTTCTCAAGCTCGCTCGAAACGCTGGTCACCCCGTCAAGGTTCGGGGATACCTGTCTACTGTCATTGGATGCCCCTACGACGGTCCCACAGAGCCTGCCCGTGTGGCTGAGCTTGCCCAGAGACTCATTGAGCTCGGATGTTACGAGGTGTCTCTTGGAGATACCATTGGTGTCGGAACTCCCGGTACTATCGAGATGATGCTGGATCAGGTCATGCGACGTGTTCCTGTTGAGATGCTGGCCATCCACGCTCACGATACTTACGGCCAGGGTGTTGCTAACGTCATGAAGGCTGTGGACATGGGTGTTCGAGTCGTTGACGCCTCTGTGGCTGGTCTTGGAGGTTGCCCTTACGCCAAGGGAGCTACCGGTAACGTGGCGACCGAGGATGTTGTCTACGCTCTGCATGGAAGTGGATACGATACCGGTGTGAACCTGGATCTGCTTTCCGAGACTGGAGAGTGGATTTCCAAGGAGCTTGGACGAACTAACGGATCCAGAGCTGGCCGAGCCATCTGGAACAAAAACCAGGCTAAGATCTGAATCCCAACCGAGCAGTCTGGTAACATGTGAAGTGCCCTCACTCACTCTTACAAATTCTACATGTGAAGTGTCTTCACTCACTCACTCAGGTACATAAAAATGCATAGATTGATTAATTTATATGATTGTCGTCGTCGATTGACCAATATGTATGATTGTCGTGTCGTCAGTACACCATGTAATAAGTCGTACGATAGACACGTGGTTTTCTTTCTATCAAGACTGCGCATCTGCCTGCGCGTCTGTCTGCGCATCTGCTTCCGTGTCTGTATTGGAAGGCTGTACGCTCGGAGGAGCAGTGGTAGGTTCTCGGGAAGAGTCCGGAGCTGAGGGAGGCTCGGCATTAGCTTCAGCCGTGTTTTCCGCAGTCACTTTACCTTCTCCGGGAGGTGCAGCCGATGGACCGGCTTTGGCCTTTGCCTCTGCTTCCTTCCTCTCTCGACGTTCTTTGGCTCGTCGCAGATCCTCCTCCTTTCTCTTGGCCCGTCTCAGCTTTTTGGCGTCAAACTCGTGCCACTCGCCGACCAGCTCTCTCAGAATCAGAGGTCGTTCGGGCTTGGGATCGACGGTGAAGTAGTCGCAGTCCAGGGCCTGTTGTGACGTCATTCTGTATTCTGGGTTCATCTCCAGCAGCTTGGAAGCCAGCTGAAGTGCAGGTTCACTGCACACTTGCTCGTACATCTGCATGAACCGACTGGGCTTCTTGTAGTTGATTCTGAGCATCTCATACCAGGGAAGAGACTCGAGTTCGGGCCAGTACTCGGATGTAGGAGTACCCATGATGTCAAAGATGCAGTCAAGCTGGTTGATCTCGTCTGAACCCCGGAAGACAGCGAGTCTAGCGTAAAGCTCAACTAACAGACACCCGGCTCCCCAGTTATCCACTGCTCCATCATACAGAGTAGCTCCAAACAAAAGCTCGGGAGGTCTGTACCATAGAGTGATGACTCTGTTGGAGTACCGTGCTCGCTTGTTGGAGGGGTCGATGGTTCGAGATAGACCAAAATCGGCCAGTTTCAGGTTTCCATCGCCATCCACCAGAATGTTAGAACCCTTGATATCACGATGCAAAATTCCTCTCTGATGGATATATGTCAGACCAGACAGAATCTGCTTGAACAGAAACTTGATGTGTCCCTCTTCAAGCTTGACATCAGGCTGGGCAAGAATACCACTGAGATCATGGCTCATATACCCAAAAATCATGAACACACCCTTCTCTTCCACCATCATCTCCTTGAGAGAAATGATATTGTCATGTCGGAGAGACTGGAGCAGTTTAATTTCACGAAGTGCAGTCACTGGGAATCCTTCTCGTTCGGTTTCGAGTCTCAGTCTCTTCAGAGCAGATGTAGTACCACTGACCTGGTTGACGGCCTTGTATACCTTACCATAAGTACCTTCTCCGACTTGGGTAACTCGTTCAAAGATACTGCTGGTGAGGTTACGTTGGGTGACTCTAGTCTTAGGAGTAGTGTCGACCAGAGTAGTCGAAGTGGGCTCTCCAGGCTCATCGTCTCCGTAACAAGGCACATCATCGTCAAACTGAGGACCGATAGACTGTTCCCTGGGTCCAGCAGACATTTCTCGTTTCGGTCTTTTGTTCTGGAACTCGGAACGCGACTCGGAAGAGTCGCTGAATGCAGGGTTGTACCGTTTTCTTCCGTCTCTGCTTCCATCTCTTGAGGATAACGCGTCTGTCTCTCCTAGAGACCCATCCAAAGACACGTCTCCCACCGAACCACCTGAATCTCCATCCTGTCTCTTCTTTTCCCGCTCACGAGCCTCCTTTTTGGTGTACCCTATGTAGTTGGGGTTATTGGGGTTGTGAATGTTGGAGTCAGACAGAGCTGCCTGAGTAGCTCCAGCCTTCTTGCGTTTCCGTCTTGACGCAGAATTAGGTCCCCCATCTGAAAGTGATGCAGCAGCGCTTTGATCGGGCAAAGGACGACGTCTAGAGCCTGAACTGGGAGGAACAGGGCCCGTAGAAGATGCACGAGAAGGAGTGGAATCAAGAGGACCAGGAGGGGGACCAGAAACCCGTCTATCGCGATACTGAGGAGTGGATTCTCGGTCTCTCTCTCGACTTCTGTCTCTGTCCGGTCTATAACTCGAGCTTTCTCTTCTGTCCTTCTGCCAAGGGGCATTACTGGTGCTTCCCTGCCACGATCTGTCTCCTCTCGATCTATCCTGCCACTCTTTACCTCCTCGTCCTTTGTGTCTAGGCGTGCTGTCATCATTCTGTCTGTTGTCGTACCGAGAAGATTGTCTTTCTCTTTCCCAAGGCTTGTCATTCGAGTACGACGAGTCCTGTCGCAAAGGAGGATCCTGCCATGTCGAACGACCACCACTCCAAGCTCCATCACTGAACAGATCAGGTCCATCGTCTCGATAAGTGTCTCCATGCTCTCTAGGAGCCTGCACTTCTCGACTATCCCGATTGTCTCGACTGTCACGATTACTGCCACTGGAAAAATGATCGTCTCGGAACCCGCTGTTTCTGTTGCCGTGGCTGTGTCGTCCTCCTCGTCCTCGTCCTCCTCTCATTCCCTTTTCATTGCGAGAGCCTCTGTTTTGGCCTTGCTCTCCTCTGGGTCGCCAGTGGCTGTTGGAGCTGCGATCGCCTCGGTCGTCTGGCGGATCACGTGAATCCCTGTCGTCACGTTTGTTCCAGCTCATGGGTGCCCGCGGGGTAGTATCCATGCCTGTATTAGGGATGTTGAAATTGTAGTGTGTGGGTGTGTGGTGTGCTGCGTTTGCCTCTAACTTTTTTGATTCTTCTCTCTCTCTTCAGTCAGGCTCACTCTGCCGTATTATCCTTCACTTTTTCCCATGCATACCCAAATGTATCTTAAATTTGGCAAGTTACCCGGGGCAGAGGGAAAGAGGAGGCAACAGAAGAGGGAATGCAGACTGAGAATATAGAGAAGAAATAAAAAAGGAGGCAAAAAGAAATATCACGAGTCGTCGAGTGATATTCCACCGGCACACCCCCCAAGGGTATGACTCAAGTATATAGTGACTACGTCTGGGGACTACTGAATGTGGTGAGGTCGGGTGATGACGCATTACAGGAGAGGGGAACGTCCAGAAAAGGAGACCGAGAAGGATGGTTCCTTTGGAACTTGGCGGTGGCAGTGTGGAACGTTGCAGATGTGGAAGCGAGTGAAACGTGTAAGCCATCGAGTGATGCCCCATCTGCAGCCCCAAATAGGCAAGCAGCCAGTGACGTGTACACCAGCACCAATTCAGGCAGCATTTCATTCGGTAGAAACGCTGCATGTCCTCCAGGAGGTCTACGACTGGCTAGAGCCAGCAGTGGTGTGTAGGTAAAATACTAAACCACTGGTTCTTAGTGGGCAAACATCGCCACTATGGGATGTTCGGGTTAGTGGAGAGAACGAGAGAAGGGAGGTAAAGCCAACATCTGGGGCCCACCACACTGTAGTGGTGCACCCAGAAGACCTTCTGTAGTGACACCAGAGCCTTTTGTAGCACCCAACAGCCACCAGGGCCTCTTTTGCCACTGTGACATGGTCATATCGTTGACGACGACAGGTAAATCGCTCAGCCACTTAGAATGTCTTTTCGGAATAAAGACGTTAGGAGAACATTGTGAAATGCCGATGAAATACCAGGTAGGCTCGTCTCTCCTGTTAGATGAGTTCTGTCATCTTTCGTCCGTATGTTGCTGGTGGAAGAGATGGTTGTTCGCAGAGAACCGTTGGGTGTGAGTTTACAGGACAGGAAATTACAGCGCACCATTTGGGTTAGGGGAGGTGCCAAGGAAGGTGTTGCTGTGATACTACAACTACGAGTAATTACAGCACAGTGAGGAAAGAAGTGTACGAGTAGGGGAAAGAGAGTGATTAAATGGAGTGCAACATTCTTCGCTTAAGAGCAAATATTACATTATGTCATTTGAACACTGCATACAACTTGTCTTCTCATCTCTCCTCTGATAAAGTTGTGTGGGGGTCAGGTCACTGGAGCCGTCCTAAACCATCCATCGTATACAGACCATGGTCTGTCAAAGCGCTGTATGAAAAGCGCTCAATGAGGCATGTTGACGAAAAACAACCGGCTCGGTCATCCGCTTGAAGCGGCCACGCCAATAGTCTCACCGATAGTGCCTCCAAGTGGCTAATCGGATAGTCGGAGACTTAGAGCGCTGTGGCTAATGCTTTAGCTGAGAGCTACAGTGTTTGGTCCCGTGCTTTCACAGCAAAGTGGCTGTAATGCACGGACATACATCGAAATGTAGCCGAGATGTCCCTGAGAATAGTGCGCAGGTGGAATTCGTTTTCCGAATCCAATATTGTAATATCAGTATGTGTTGTACCCCTTCAAGTTCAGTCTCATGTTCCACATTCTGAATTTAGGTGAAAGTTCCGAGACACAGGAGATGAATCTTGATCACGTTATCATTATCATCGTATAGAATGGCCGAGGAGTGTGAAACCGGAATAACTCGGTGTTGACCGTAAAACAGCTTGGTGGCAAGTTCCACCCCTTAGTTCGCCGGAACCCGCCTGCCCGAGGATCTTTTCTGCAGCCGGTAACCCCTCAAAGTCCACACCTTTTCACACACCAAGACCCAAGACTGCATAATCTCGGTATACACATTGGAGATGGTGTGTTTGAGACCTCTTCCACACGACCCGAGAGGGTTAAACTGTGCGAACGTGAGAAGGGAGGTTTGAGAGGTGTTAGGGATGAGACGGGGAAAAGTAGGGAAAGCTGACTAAGAACGATGTCACAAAGAACCTAAGACTATAGTCGGTGTAATACCTCGCCATATAGGGCAACTGCTAACAACAAAGAGTATTGTTCTTTATCCTCCACTGCTCTCATTGACTAGTCTTCATCTTAGTGAAAACGGGCCTGGACACTTCCCATGCCGGTTCGTGCGGCTCGGAAATACACTATAGTAGCATGGTTTGTATGGGGAAGCACTAGTGCGGGGGAGGGACTGGTCTCATGGTGATGAGAGAGTGAGGGTGTAGGAATAGAGAGGTGGATATCGCAGGATGGGATGAACAAAACCCATTGTGATTTATTCCATTGCAATTGTCGTGAATAGAGCACTCCAACGACCCTTTCACCTGCTCGCTCACACCACATCCCCCTCTCTCACATCAGATTATGTCCTGTATGCATAGTCTTCTGCACGAACATGGCTAGTGGCCTCAACAAGCACTAAGAACGGGGCTTGTGAGGACTGAATGGACATGCTGTCACGGTTATTATGATCCTGGGGCAATTATAAATACGCCTCGATATCTCCCCAGTTATCTCCTCATCAAACAATCCCTCCACACTACTAACTAACAATGAAGATCCTCCTTATCCTTTACGACGCCGGCTCCCACGCTGCCGATGAACCCAAGCTGCTGGGTTGCACCGAGAACGAGCTTGGAATCCGACCTTGGCTCGAGTCCCAGGGCCACACCCTGGTTACCACCTCTTCCAAGGAGGGCGCTGACTCTGTGCTGGACAAGGAGATTGTTGATGCCGATGTTGTCATCACCACTCCCTTCCACCCCGGATACATCAACCGAGAGCGAATTGCCAAGGCCAAGAACCTGAAGATTTGCGTCACCGCCGGTGTTGGATCCGACCACGTTGATCTCGCTGCTGCCAACGAGCGAAACATCGCCGTTCTCGAGGTCACTGGCTCTAACGTCACCTCTGTCGCTGAGCACGTTGTCATGACCATGCTGGTTCTGGTCCGAAACTTCGTTCCCGCCAACGAGCAGGTCCGAGGCGGTGACTGGGACGTTGCCGGAGTTGCCAAGGACTCCTACGATATCGAGGGCAAGGTCATCGGTACCGTTGGTGTTGGCCGAATCGGAAAGCGAGTCCTTCAGCGACTCAAGCCCTTCGACCCCAAGGAGCTGCTCTACTACGACTACCAGCCTCTGTCTGCTGCTGACGAGAAGGAGATTGGCGCTCGACGAGTCGAGAAGCTTGAGGACCTGCTTGCCCAGTGTGACGTTGTCACCATCAACTGTCCTCTGCACGAGTCCACCAAGGGTCTCTTCAACAAGGAGCTGCTCTCCCACATGAAGAAGGGTGCCTGGCTCGTCAACACCGCTCGAGGTGCCATCTGTGTCAAGGAGGACGTTGCCGAGGCTCTCGAGAACGGCCAGCTCCGAGGCTACGGTGGAGATGTCTGGTTCCCCCAGCCTGCTCCCGCTGACCACCCCTGGAGAAAGATGACCAACAAGTACGGAGCTGGTAACGCCATGACCCCCCACATGTCCGGTACCTCTCTCGATGCCCAGGCCCGATACGCCGCTGGTGTCAAGCAGATTCTCGACGAGTTCTTCTCTGGCCGAGAGCAGTACCGACCCCAGGACATTATCTGCTACGGCGGTAACTACGGTACCAAGGCTTACGGTGATGACAAGAAGGTTGTTGACAAGAAATAAGCGCTTCAGCGGCCTTTCTTGTAACGTCCTTCTTCTCTAGTCTACTGGACCATTGGTAGCGTACGGGTACGATGCCACTAGCTCAGTTAGTATAGCGTAATGATAAGATAAGATAACATACAGTAGCGCCAACTAAATGTACGATAACGGAGCTAGCTTGATAAACGGCTAGCTTGTAAATCTATTAATCTAAGAGGCAGCCACCAAACATATTACTCGGTATGAAACGCAATTGCAATTAGAGGTGTGCAAATCCAACTCCATTGGGACACAGCAAGGGGCGACCTGACACACCTCAACACAAGGTCTATTCTATAGCAGCAAGGGGTTATCGTGATAGGAAATACAGAGGTCTAGGTTTAATAAAGAAATAGTGGTTTTCCGAGATATTTGAGGGCATAAGTGTGGTAGGTGGGCACGGTCGAAGTAGTCGTGTTTGGTTTCATTTGCTAATACCGACCGTTATTCACTCTGGATTACTCTTCGGCCCTGCACCTGTCGGAAATGCAAGTTCATGTGTGGTAGATGACCGTTTCTTTGTTCATGCGGGTGTATTTTCTCAACTTTATCTATTTCGTGATGATGGAGAAGTTTTAAACACCAAACCAGTCCCTTAGGGGTATTAATACAACCGCCATGTCATGCTCGATTGTCTGCTCTAAAAAAGACAGCAATTTTTTCGTGTATTTCCACCCCAATCGCCTGTCAAACACCCCAATGGCGTGCTACATGCTGTCAAACGCGATCCTCTGGGAGAAGCAAGATCGGCAGTTAATGTTGTGAGAACCCTGCACGTACGTTGTGGACTGGTATATGCCATACTAGCTTGTCCTTGGGCTATTAGGCGTTATATGAGACACCGAGGCGATCTGTGGTGGAGTTCTGTTGGGGTAGTTATTCAATGGTGTCTTGGTATCTCCGTCTTCCTTGGCGAGCCATTTATCAACATGTATCAACGACGGGCCATAGATGTTGGTCGCGGTAATTCACTAAGCTAAAAAACGGTCAGCAAGGCTCTCAAAACTCCGGCTACTTCGGGTGGCGTAGGCGAGGCAGAAACCCACTCGGAGATTTGAGAAAAAGGAAAACAATGCTAGCCGAGGGATCGAAAACCGGTTGTAAGGTGGGCTATTGGAACTATTGGATATTTGGCTGCTAAAAATGCACTGAAGGAACAGCAACTCTTTGGATGGTCTGGTGAGCCCTTTGTGCACTGTAGTTCAATGTTCAAGCGGTTGAGGGTGTCTCTGAGACACCGGAATTTGGGGGACCAGAACTTCCAAATTTTAGGGAGACGTTTCCCGCCGAACTGCACACATCCGAAACATACGACAAGTGCAGTGCCTGAGTAACTACAAGCCGTGGTAAAAGCAGCCCAATTATCATAGGATGGGCAAGTACCGTCATTGCTCGTCTCAGATCGATCGAATTTCCACGAATTCTCACGTCTCGATGGGTTGCTTATTGAGGTGTTATTAATTTCGGACCTCCAATGTCCATCCATAACAGCCCAAGCCTGAAATGGTTCAGCCCAAAGGCAATAAATAATACATAGCCCGGTGTACATACTGGAACGAATACAAGTATCACAGAACGGGGTCTCAGCTTAATGCTGACTATATCACACCAACGGCCCGAACGCCTCCTTGCTGCAAATAGATCCAACACCTTCCACAAGACCAGGCTGTTGTTTACACGTTTCATGGGAGGTGCTCCTCCGGCTTCCCTGTCCTAAAAGGAGCAAGGTTCTGTCACCAGATTTATTTGTTCTGAACTCTCGGACCCCCACAAGGTTTATGACCGTGCGGAATGGGTGTGAAAGCGTATAGTGGAGGAGCGAAATACGGCGCAATGAGTTGATGTAACGGTCGAGTTTGACAGCAAAAGAAGGATTTTTTTCTCAAAATCCGAATCCACCGCAACAATGACCCAGCGGTAATTTTTGCACACGCCCTCAAACGTCAAATGACATGATAACCCCATGTTTCTGCTTTGGCTTTTCTGGTCCATGTCCTGCTTATATGCTTTCCTCTTGTTCTCTCATGTCGTTATACCTTTAGACCTTTAGGGACGTCACTGAACAGCTCTGTTCTTACCCATCGGATAGTAGCTTTGGGTCTGGCCAATATTACTGTTGGGCCGATAAAGGGGCGAATCGAGCTGTTGAAGTCATTATTTGGGCCACGGAACCAGATTGTTGATGCAAATATATCTGCGCCGACCTTGTCCACCTCGCTAATATCGTATGAGACGATAATAAGATTCGTGTCCCCGTATTTCCGGTTGACGAACTTACTTAGCGCCGTAACCACCTCCCACACAACAGTAACTTCCTCTTGACTCAGACTAATATACCACAACCCCACAAACGCAGTTTGTCATCACGGACAGAAGAAAGGGGGCGTCATAGTGAAAAAGGCGACCAGTCGGTCTTCAAACGCCCCTTTCCGGACCTCAGACACCCAATCTTGTGGCTATGGGGGCCGTCCACCGGTCGGCCCTCTATTGAGTTTAATAACAGGCGGTGGTACAGCAGTGCACCGGGGAGTATTCGGTACCGAGCGAGTACGAGCTTGACGAGAATCTGAGATCCGCTAGTCACTTACTCGTGTTGAGCCGCACATTTCGGAAACTGAAATGGTTCATTCTCCGCCTCCAGCTTTGGTCACTGCCCTTATCCCACCCTTAATCGTCCTCTTACAACCCATGGTGTGATCCTATAGGTACGGACGGACAAAGAGAGACAAGCTTCAGATAAGATTGTCAAGCAGCGTACACGGGTACGAACCAGTGCAGTGTACGAGATGGCGCTAAAACACGGAATGGCACTATTGGTATCAGCCGCCTCTTTCACCTCAGATATTAAGCCTGAGTCAGTTATCATTTTTTCTCGACTAGCTAGACTCAAAACCCAGCTATATCTACACCTATAACACCCCTATAACTCCTCACACTCGGCTCACTTAGTGATCCGTTTCAGCCCTGGATTTACAGTTGGCCTTTGTCCCCTTTCTGTCAGAAGTTCTCTCCGCGTCTTTTCTGTACTCATGCAAAGGCTGATAACTTTAATGAGTCTCCGGGCGGAAGTTAGAATTCTAGCAATGGGAAATGCCGAAATGCGATTCTTTTTTGCGTCAGCATGTGCTCTGAGGGTCGTCAAAACTGTGCGTCATCTTTTTTCCCGCGAAAATTGGCTATTATTCCTCCCTTTCCGGTCAAATCCGCTGCCTGCACCACCCCCAATAATGTAGCACAAAGCCACTCTTCAAGGTTTGACCAAAAACCCAATATCCCCCAATGTTTGAGTTCTCCCAAAATCTTGAGGGGCTATCAAGGAGAAAGACAGAGGCCCCCAGTATATAGAGAGGGCCTGTCCCAATAGTTTTCAAAACCATACACGCCAGAAGAAGGGTGCACCAAACAACATGACTCAGTGCGATACCGACACACTTGTACAAACCCCCGCCTAGACCGAACGAACTCGCCTCGCTCGCTGGATACAGATGACTACCCCCCAAGTACTTACGATTGTGATATTCTTTTTTCCTCCTTAAAAATCCTGAGATCCTGTTTCTTCCATCCACACCATTAAAATCAAATCTGCACCTACGCACGATTTCGCCCTCCACTGATCCCTTCTTCTCTTTGCTATCGATCATTATTTATTACGATCGCCTTTATCGACGGCCCTTTCTGTTCCCACTGACACGCCGCTCACCGAGCCATTTATTTTGGTCTCTCACATGTTATTTATTATTTCTCTTCTTTCATGTTCTTCTTCTTCTATCTTCTTTCTTGATTCCTTTTTATTTCTCTCACGTTCCGCGCGCTTTTGCCACTCACCTTAACCCGCTCTTTCGTTTCATTTCTTGTTTCGGCAGCCCTTACGCCATGACCTTGCAACATTCATCTTGTTCTACTTTGTTCTTGCGACTTGTTTCGCCACTCTCTGTCGACTTATAAACGACAAGTGCCACTGTGCACATTTTTATTTCTATTCCCTTTCATATTTGTTTCTATTCTCGCGCCTCCTTTTATTCTAAGGTACCCCATTTGAGTGTCACCTTCGTTGACATGTTTCTATTATACCTTATTGCAGTCGCCACTATATTTTGTGCTGACAATCTTTTCTTTTCATTACTGACCGTCGCTTCGCCGACACCCTCCCCTTTCCGTGTGTTGACTCACATACTCACCGCCTGTGGTGTTTTACTCATTATTGTTTTATTGTTACTCATTCTTTCTATTATTTCTGTTCACACAGTTACAGGTGCCTCGCAGACGCTCTCCATCCACCTTCAGTCCGCGAATTCAATTTTTGATTCACCTGTTTGTGTTTTTGCTCGCTTTTCATCCCAGCCTCTTCACTACCCCCTCCCTATCACACATCGTTTTTACTTACTCACAGTTCATACTGACCATGCGCTGTCTCGCTTAGTTCTGGCTGCCTCGTTGTTGCTGTCTCTGGTAACTTCCCTCCCCTGACCACTCCCGCTGTCTCGCTTCGTTCTACTCTGTCACTGTCGTTTTTTCGCACCCGTCTTCTTTCTTGTGCTTATTTGTTTCCTATTTGTTACTATTTGTTTACTAGCCATTTATCCTAGGTTTCCCACCCCCTTGTGGTGCTTTGTTACTAACTTTTTTATACCACTCTTCTAGATTCTCCTTATTTCTTTCTGTCGGACCTGATCCCAGCTTGTCCCTACTCGATATCCAAGGCCATCGACGCCCTTGTTGAACATTATGCTACAATAAATTTGACATCACATTTTTCTTATGAATCTCTCCTCTTGACGGGTGCCCCTGCCCAGGACTCTCTCTCACCAGGTGCTGTAGCTACTGTAGTGAGTTTTCGGATCTATGTAACATCTGTTCTCAATAAACTAGTCATTGTAGCAATGACTGCTGTATGTGTGTGTTTGTACTTACCGGTATGTGTGTTGGTTGTTATCTCTTGGGCATCATGAAGTGTCACCACATTTTCTCCCACACTTGTAACACCAAGGTACATACACTGACCAACTCTACTCGGCTATGATAAATCTCAATACAACTTATTCCACTTCTCATATTTACAACAATCAAATACATTTTAATATAGGTAGAACTAGAACTGTCCAGTAGGGTGCTTGATGGCCACTCGAGCACCGGCAATATCGTCTCCAATATCGGCAAGCTCAGGGGCAAAGAGCTTTCGGAACCGCTCACACAGAGACTCGTGGAGCTGTCTCATCTTGGGAGACATGACACGGTCATGAACAGCCAGACACTTCTTGACAACGTGAGCGTAGTCGATGAAGGCCTGCTGGATGGAAGCATCACCGTCCTCAATGAAGACTCGGTACTGGTGAATACCACCGCCAACACCAGAGTCAATAGCTCCCTCAAGAACCAGAGGCAGCAGGTTGGTGTCACCTCGGCCCTCAAGGAAGGAAGACTCAATGGCCTGGAGCTCGTTGATCTTGTTGTTGAGGGTCTGGAGAGCGTTCTCAGCAGGAGACAGCTTGACAACCTGGATGCTCTTGACCTCAGATCGGTTAACGATCGTGGGGAAGGGCTGGTAGGTCTCGTAGATGGTCTTCTCGGTCCACATCTGAGTGGGGTTGTCAGAAGGACCAGAGGCTCGAGTGAAGGAGAAGAGTCGCATGTTCTGTCGGTCGTAGTACTCTCGAGCACCATCGGTAGCAGCGGGAGACAGGATGTGAGAAGCTTGGGGCATGGGCTGCACAGCGGTGACGTGCAGGAACTGACCCTCATCTCGAGCCTGGTTCTCGTTGGGAATGATGACGGCCTTGGGGTGGACTCGGTACAGAGTATCGTGGATGGTCTCCAGTCGCTCATAGGCAGAAGCCTCGAAGATGAAGTGTCGGCCACGAAGAGACTTGGGGAAACCACCTCCAAGCAGAGTGACTCGGAAGTACTTGGGCTTGTCTCGCTGCAGGCTGTCGACCTTGCTGTAGGTGTTAGCGAGCTGCTTGGTGACCTCAGCCAGCTTGGAGAAGTCGTAGCTCTGCTCGTAGGCAACCTGGAGCTGCTTCAGGGCATCGACAGAGCTCTCCAGACAGTCGGATCGCTCAAAGTAGTCAATGGCATCCCGCAGAAGGGCCTCCTTTCGGGCAAACTCAGACTGGGCAGGCAGCTTGGGGAACTTGGAAGGACCCAGCTTGGCAGTCTTGTCCCAAGAGTAGGCGTTGGACAGAAGAACGAGAGACAGACCAGCCTGGACGTGGTTCTGCTTGGCAACGTGCCACTGAGCAATGTCGTGGACGTATCGAGAGAAGATCTCCACCTTGTCGAGGGATCGCAGGAAGTTGAGAACGTTGAGGGTGTGGAAGATTCGGTCGTCGTTGTACTGGTCTCCAGCAGGAATGGTGTGGAGATCATACAGCAGATCGGTGAACTCCTCAATGTCCTCAGCAATAGAGGAAACCTCGTCGGGAAGAGACTGTCGCAGGAGCTGCAGGAATCGGTTCTTGTCCTCCTCGTCAGGAAGGAAGGTCTTGTGCTGGAAAACGGAGTCGAGACCAGCAATGACCTCACGAGTGATCTGGGAAAGATCGTCGTTCAGGATCCACTCGCCGACAATCATGGACTTGAGAATGTTGACAGCAACAGCCTGGGCACCAGCGTGCTTACCAAGACACATGTACAGGATACCGACCACCAGAGAGGTGTCTCCAACGTACAGGTTGACCTGGAAGCCTCCAAGACGGGAAAGACCGTACTTGTGCTGCTCCTCGGGAGAAGCCTGCCATCCCAGAAGATCCCAAGTCTGCTGGAGCATGGCGGAGGCTCGGCCTCGAATGTCTCCAAGCAGACTCCACATGGCCTTTCGCTTCTGCTCAGACAGGAACTCGATAGCGATAATGTCCGAACCAGTGACCTGCAGCAGGGTGGACAGGTAGGTGTACCAGATGGAGGCGTCGAACTCCTCGGCCTGCTCGGGAGAAGGAATGAACTTCTCGACCAGGAGGCTGTTGAGGTAAGTGAGGGTACCAAAGACAGTATCGTGGTGCAGGGTGACAAGGGAGGTCCAGGTCTTGGGGAACGACTGGTTGGCCAGCATGGCGGAACAAGCCTGCAGAATGTTGAGAATGATCTCAGTGAGCTCAGATCGAGACAAAGACGAAGAGGGCAGAGACATTCCGGAGATGTTGGCAAAGGTGACAATCGACATGAAAATGGTACCCATCTCAATCAGACACTCATCAAACTTGGCATCGGATCGAGAGTCCACGGGTACAGTGACGAAGGGGTACTTGCTAGGGAACAGCTCGGTGTAGGTTCGTCGCTTTCGACCAAACTCCTTGTAGTGAGCCAGCAGGGCAACGTAGGTTCGAGCAAACAGAGGCAGCAGAGGCACGTACATGCCAATAATACCCTTCTCGGTCTCTCGAGAAGGCCACAGAATGGAGATCTGGTTGGCAAAGATGGCACAGACAAGTCGGAACAAGTCCTTCTTGAAGGTGGTGATGGTACCAGACTCGACCTTAGTGATGAAGGGCAGAGTCCATCGAATGGTAAAAGAAGCCAGACGGGCTCGGTACTTGGCCTCCTTGAACATCCAAGATCGGGACATCTCCTGGATGAACAGCAGCTTGGCGACGGTCAGCTTATCGTTACCGGGTCGGATGGAGTCGACAAATCGAATGTAGGTCTCCATACAGTCTCGGTTACCGACCAGAGGTCGCATGTTCTCCAGCCAGGTGGGCAGGTGGCCGATCAGAGCAATGGTCTGCTTGTTGGGGGTGTCAGTCTTGATGGCATCGACAATATCGTCAATGACGTGATGCAGGCTGACAGCCAGATCCTTTCGAGCTGCGTGCTTGTCCTCAGAGACACCAATGTCAACTCGAGCAGCAGTGGCAATGAGGTTGGCAAGGTACTGACCACACTTCTGGACCTTCTTGGTCTTGTGGATGTAGGCCAGCAGAGGCTTGGCAATACCAACAAAGCTGAAGTGAGACAGCCAGTCATCAGCAAGGTAGGCGTGGTTGCCGTGGTGCTTGAGAGAGACAACCTCGAGGGCATGGATCAGACCACCAAAGGCAGCGTCTCTGTAGGCCTCGTTGTCGACGGCCAGGATGATCTGGCACAGGTTGTTCACAACTCGGTGGAAGTGCAGGGTGAACTCCGGATCGGGGACCTTGGAAATACCGTTGCAAGCGTTCATCAGCTCGTCACCAAGACCAGAGTTGAAGTACTTCTTCCAGTTGTTGACGGTGACAATGGCAGGAGGCACGTTGAAAGAGTTTCCAACGTAGTCGACGGAGACCTCGAGAGTGGCGCACTTGACTCGGTCAGAGTTAATGATATCAATGACCTTGTGACCATCAGAGGTGATTCGGTCGTTGGTCCACAGCTGGAGGATACCTCGTCCAAGGAAATCAGCACCAAGGAAGATGTTGAAGTAGAGAGTATCGTTCCATCCGTGACCGCAGTCGGACACTCGGACAACCTCACCGATAGACTCACCGTTGTAGACAGAGGCAGCGAACCATCCGCCAACAGGCTCGACGTTGGAAGCCTTGGTGAAGGCGACCTTACCGTAGGCAGTCTGCAAGTTAAGGGAGATGAGATCAGCTCCATCGAAGCCCTTTGCCAGAGTCATGGTCTTGAGGTAGACGTAGAGATCGTCTCGCTTGGGAATCAGAGAGTCCAAGAACAGAGAGGTGGCAGGGAACATGGCAGTGTTAGCCTTGAAGTCCAGCTGAGAGGCAGTGGGGGCCTGGAAGTCCTTGACGGCCAGAGTGACCTTGTCAGCTCGAGGAGTCTTACCGACACCAACGGTCTCACCCTTGATGATTCGGTCAACAAGCTCACCCCATCCTCGGTTGGTCTGGCCGTACTGGCCAGTCTCAGAGTACGAAGCGTACATGTTGATGGTGAGCTCCTTCTCTCGGTGGGTGAAATCCTGAAAGATTCGAGACAGAGACTGGACACCGGCAGCGATACCTCGTCGCACTCGCTTCTTGGAGGTGGCAGAGACGGGCACCTCCTCGGACAGAACGACGACAATGTAAATCTCGTCCTTGACAACCTGGGCAGGAATGTTGGTGAACAGCACTGTAGACAGATCAGACAGCACCAGAGAAGCATCAACAGAGATTCGGAAAGCCTCAGTGAGACGCTTAGTTCGAGATCGCAGGTAGATGAAGGCGGTCAGAGCACCGTCTCCAGCCTGACCGTCAGACTCAACCAGCTTGACGGAAATATGGGTGGGCAGGTGCACGTCCAGCACAGATCGCTCGTCAATAGTGTTGTAGTTGGGGTACTTGGGAGACAGATTGATGAGCAGCTGCTCCTTGGCCAGCTTGACGGGGTCCTCTCGACCGGTGAGAATCTCTCCGGTGACAGTATCTCGCACAAGAATACCCTGGGACATCATCTTCTTGGCCTTGAGAATGAGCCAAATGGCTCGTCGTCGAGTCAGAAGGGTCTCCTCCTCGGTAAGAAGCTGGTAAAGCAGCTGTCGTCGAATGACGTAGAGCTCCTTGATGATGGAGTTGAGTTCGTTGACCACACCGTAGTTTCGGTTCACAAAGAATCGACACAGGTAGACCTTGTTCCACTCACCAATGACGGAAATGATATCGTCAACAAGAGGCTCTCCCTCGAGCATGGGAGACTCGATACCCAGACGGAGGGCAGGAACGGGAGGAGCAAAGGGCTTGCCAAGGCTGTAGGCAGCATTATCATTCTGGTCCTGTCTGTTGGACTCCTTGATCTCAAAGTAGTCCTTGATCTTGACACAAGAGGCAGGGAACACGGCAGTGATGATCTTGGCATCCGGGGGCTTGACGTTCTCGTCCGAAACAACGTCAGTGTGCTCCAGAACGTCCATGAGAATGTTCATGGCCGAGGGCGAAGAAACGACGTAGGCACGGTACCACTCTCCGCCAGAGTGCTGCTCGAAGACGAACACCTCCTCACCAATACGAATGTCCTTGTTACTGGTCTTGAAGGTGCCATTGATGTCCGAGACAGCCTCAGCAGCGTGCAAGCCGTCCAGGCGCACTGTTTTCAGCAGCACACCACGGCCGATTTTAGGCAAGGGAGTCCACCTGTGTTAGTTGGTTTTTCTTGAGATCATGGAGCCCACTGTAATAAGCTCAGGTACGAGATGTATTAGGAAGGCGACGAGATTTGGACAGTAAAGTGGTGTGAATGAAGAGAATTAAGAAGAAGAGCTGTTGTATGTCATCCTCTCTATCCCATTAGTCACAAATCACCTCGTTTGTCCAATTCTCTTCCCTAAAGCACCACAGTCTTCACTTCCATCGAAGCACTTTTCCACCCTCCAAACCTAAGATGCAAATCATTCATTATCAGGTGACAATGAGAATAGGGGTGTAGAGACTGTATAGAGCCCGCTAAACACCGTCGATTCGCCTGTTGAATGTCTGCACAGCTGTCCATTATCCTTCCATCCCCTATACACTGCACTGCATCTCATCGACCTCTCATATCGACAGATCAAGAGGTGCTAGCCGATACGGAAAGTGGTAGGTCAGATAGACTGTCGGGTAGATCTGGTGGTGCTTGTTGAAAGTGAAGTTGTATCCGTCTGCGTCCGCCCTTTCAAATACTCACATTGCCGTTGAAAATCGAGATGAATTGAAGCTGGAGGTTTGTGAAAGATGAAAGTCTCACTTTTGATCCAGAAGAACGCCGGCCACCTCTCTACAGTAGTCTTTTTTTAGGCTCCGCTTAGGCCGAAATAGACTTGCAGCTGTACAGCCAAACAAAGCCGCGTCTAATTACATGGGACAGGATAGGGGCTAGTTAGTGAGAGGCCAGACGTCGGTTCTGGGGCAATATATGACACACGGTGGCTGCTGACGTGGGAGACGTCCATCGCTTTTGTCCATTTGGGCCTTTCCACTTATCTCACCGCCTCCGTCATCTCTTTTACAGCCGTCTGAACCACCCCTGTGGGCCATCAACATGAACAATGCAAAGAAACATATGGGGGAGCCATCAGAGTCAAGATTTACGGCCAATTTGTGCTCATTTGGCCGTTGTAATATTTTGGGTTACGAGATCGGTCAATGTAGTATTGAGGGAAGGAGTGGAGAAGCAAAGCGTTCATGGCCGGTTATATAGACGGAATATCGCTTTCCCCACAAAAGAACACAGTGTTCAAAGTGTCAGACTTTAGACCGGAACGGTGCTTTTCCTCTGCTCATGCTGCTGGCAAAACTTGCATTAGACCCTCCTCCCCAAAGAACCTAAAGCGGCCAACTAAGCCTTGGAAATTGCACACCAGAGTGTACCTTAAGCGATCTGGCCGGGATCTACCTTTATTGATGTCGCCGATACCGAGCGAAAAAGTGCAATAGAGCGACGAAAAGAGCGTAAAAAAGAGAGAATGGAGGTGGAAGTAGCGGGACGTATACGAGTTGACCAACTAGACGCCATGTAACTTCTGTATGGCCCCCTCAATAGCCAGATAATACCCACCCTTCATTGTCAATGGCTAGATCCACTCCCAACAAAGTTAGACACAGCCAATGTGGAAGCAGCCAAATGGCAGATGAAAGAACAACCACCGGGTGCAAGACAAAGTCCACTGTCTCACCGCTCGCTTACAGGCTGTAGACTACGGAGCAGTAACAATAGATCTCTCAAACCGTATCCACCGAGTCTACGGCTTCTGAGGGTTCTGGATGTCTCAGGCCTCCTCTCCAGAGTAAACTACGAGCTACGTTACACGATCGATCCTCCAACCAAAAGAACGGTTGTTTCAGCTTTTGACTTTCAATGTGTTATTATCGCGTTGTGACAGCACCAAGTCTATCACATCTTCCTCCCCATACAATCTCTCTGTCCCTTACTTTTGCTCTTCCCAGAGCACGTGTAAAGCGATGCACACTGTCGATCTTTCAAAGACATTGCATGGTGCGCGGCAGCCAAAAAGAAAGCAGCAAACCGTTGCCCCAAGCAGCTGCATGTCCCCGGCTCTTGTCAATGGGCTCCATTTCGTTTTCATAAATCTGCCCGTTATTGGTTTGCAGGCTTTGACAGGCCCCCTGTCTCTCACTCTTGTCTTTTCAAAACCCGCCATTAGAGTTGGATCTACTGAAACCCCAGATCTAAGATAGACGATGCAAAAGGCAATCCCTAGTCCATCGACCCTGAGGGAGGTCTAGCCTACGCCGTCTAGCCTAACTGTTGCCCGAAAATCAGTCCAGCCCACCTTTGTTAACTTAAGTATTGAGGCAATAGCATGTGGGCATACGGATGAAGCCGTGGACTAAGGCAGCAATACGTTCACTGTGAAGCTCACTTACGGGTATTCTTGCAAGTGATCCACTGAGGTTCATACGTTAGCGAGATATATTATGACTGAATTAAATAGTACTCCATCCTTACACCACTCCAATAACCACCATGAACTTGAGACTGGCTCGGGTATGCTGTTTGGCATTCTCTTCGGCGTAATGGTAAAGCGAAGAGGATCGCCATCCCCAACTCTGCGCACACGAGAAGGCAGAGGGAGAAGACGAGAAACAAGTAAGATTCTTACCCCGCTTAGACGGAGTGTAGATCTCAAAGTAGCTCATGATCTGAGGCCGGTCGTCGTTGTAGTCAGCAGGCTGCTCGGTGGCAGGGAAACTCACCAGCCGAGGCTCAGTCTTGAGCTCCATGGCTGTGGTGTCGTCCAAACCGACCGTCGACTTGGCCGTGCTCTTGCCAGAAAGAAGTGTGTAGGAGGAATTGGCGCCTGTAGCCAGGTCTCGTTGAGTTCGGGCCTCTCGATGCAAATAGACACCCAACTGGGGGCTCTTCTTGTTGATCTTCTGCAGATACACACTCCACCACGTACCTGCGTACCACACCGCGTTATCGGTGTACAGCTTGCTCTCTCCCTTGAGCTGACTGATGTCGTCGAACTTCACAGAAAATCTGAATGGGGGAAAGGGAGAGAAAGTGACTTGGGCATCGGGGTCAGATGTCTCAAGGGGTGCTTCGGGATCACATCTACCTGTGTAGTAGTCCTTGGCAGTAATGGCATCATTTGATCGTCGACCAGCAACGCTCTTATCGTGAGATGGGACTGGGTAATATAGGTCAGTATCGTCCCCGTCCTCTGCACCCAGCTCCATCAATTGCTTAGGAGACATGCACACGTCGAGTCGGTCGTCTCCAGTGCCCAGAACCAGCTGTTTGAGCTTCATCTGCTGCCACAGACCGTCTTGAAGTACACTCTTGTCAAACAACAGCTTTCCTCGCTTATCCTTGATCTTCTCGAGGTGCTGGAGCTGAGCAAGAGACAGGTGACAGTAATGAATGGCCTTTGTTAGCTCATGGAGCTGAGATACAGTCTCGGAGTCCAATGAAGTGGTAGACAGGTTATCTGTTTCTCCTTCTTCCTCTTCAGTGGGGGCAGCTGTGCTAGACGACGTCTTTTTAATCTGTTCTGGGCTTCCAATAGGTTCCGTTCCAAGCCGATTCAACTCGGTGTATGAACCTGTGGGTGTACTGAGATTGATTTCTGCGTTCAAACCCGACAGTTTCTCCAGTCCGATATCGAAATGAGAGGAAGAGTCAGAGTCTTCGTCAACTTCTGGTTCAGGGGGACTCTCGTTATTGTTGAAATCACTGAGGTAATCCTCCTCTGTGAGAAAGCCAACCACCCACATGCATCGTTCCCATTCTGACTGGATAAAGAACCCATCTGAAGACACTACCTCCACCACAATAGGGATAGGAATACGAGACCACTGCAAATATGACATTTCTGAGCCCTCTGCGCACAAGAAGGACTTGCACGAGTCAATAATCGTGTCACTCTGGGGGTAGTGGTTTTCCAATGCAAAGCACAGCGTTTCAGCAACTGTATATTTAGTCAGCGAGTTGATGATCAATAGGAGACAAAAGTCGACCAGCTCTGTCAAATTGAGGAAATTTGCCGTAGCAAAGAGCTCAAAGGCCGCAGAGACTCGTTCTGGGAAGCCCAGAATCTCAGACGGCTCTTCTGCTCCTCCATATAGTCTCTGTAGACACAGGTCAAACGCCTGCTCTGTGATATTCTGGTCAATGGAAAAGTCGAGGTTATGAACTGGTCGTCCGTCGGTGTCCCATTTCGCCGAGAATAGCGAATGGAAGTATGGTGATCGGTCCAAGATGAGTTTATGAAGGTTGTACTCCTTATTGAACGCCACTATCTTGACATCCGACAGTTCTCCCCTGAGAAAGCCTGCAGAGTAGATGTGTTCTGCCAGGGAGAGCATGGCAGTCTGATGTTCTAACAATTTGAAGGCGTCTTTTTTGTGTCTAGGACCGTTTTTAGCAGCCCTGCCTGTACTTGTAGATTTGAGCAAGCTGGTTAGTCTATGCTGCAGGGGTGGAGTGTGGATAAGGTCGTGCTTGCGTGTGTTTGATTGTTTGGGTCAGATGATGGGTCGAGGTAGTATTTGCACTGTATGGTGATGTATGTGGGTGTAATTTTACCGGTCGGGTGTTGATGATGCGAGTATGAAGACGATGTAGTATCGACGACGCTATTGCCTCAGTTGCTTCGCCGTAATATCGTCTAGTTTAGTTGGTAGGGCTGGTAGTCGGATAATGTATTTTGGGGAGACCATAAATGGTGCATATCTCACGCACCCGAACCTTGATCAGATGGTATAGTGGGACTGGGAAAAAAGACAGTCCAAAACAGGGAGTTGGTGCGTCTGAGATATTATCAGGAAGGAGTAAGTGGGGATGAAATAAGTGTTATGGACAGGGTGGTCTGAGACTGCTGGAGCTGCTGCAAGCGAGTGTTCTTTACCATATATACGTACCCTGAGGGCTTCCTTCACCGTTGGTCTTGGTACACCTCATTGTTCTCTTAGATTACCTAATTACTATATACATTTGTTGACAGTGGTGACATGTGGGTCCTATACGAGCTTCGACTACGAATGTAGACTAACAGCTCTCTAACCAATAGTCAATCATCACTTCAGTGTTCTGGCCAGAGGCCGGACTCAGTAGAATGTAAACGGGGAGTAGTCACTAGCTAATCTAACCGGGTTGGTCAGGGGACTACTTCTGAGCTCTCATGCTGTCAGCAATCAGGAAAGAGACGTCAAGAGACTGCGAGAGAGACAGTCGAGGGTCACAGACTGTGTCGTATCGCACAACCAGATCCTCGTCGCACAGACCAGCAGATCCTCCAATACACTCGGTAACTGCATCGCCAGTGAGCTCGAGATGAGCACCGTTGAGCTTGCTGCCGCACTCTCGGTGGATCTTGAGAGCCTGTCGCAGCTCCTCGACAATGTCGTCAACATGACGGGTCTTGAGCTTGGTGACAGTAGAAGTCTGGGTATTGCCATGGCAGGGATCAGACATCCACACAACCTTGTGACCAGAAGACTGGACAGCCTTGATATGAGCAGGCAGCAGCTCCTTGACCTTGGAGGCTCCGTATCGAGTAATGAGAGTCACTCGGCCGTCCTCCTTGTTGGCATCAACAATGTCCAGAAGTCGCACAAGCTCGTCGGCCTGCATGGTAGGACCCACCTTGATTCCAATGGGGTTTCGGACTCCTCGGAAAAACTCGACATGAGCTCCATCAAGCTGTCGAGTTCGGTCTCCGATCCAGATGAAGTGGGCAGAGGTGTTGTAGTGGTGTCCGTTAGCTTCTCGGGTGAGAGACTGCTCGTACTCCAGCAGAAGAGCCTCGTGAGAGGTGAAGAAGTCAATGGTCTGCATATCCTGAGAGGTATCAGCTCCAATGGTGTGCATGAACTGCAGACCCTCGGTGATGGCGTCCAGAGTCTTCTGGTATCGCTCCTTGGTCTCGGGGTTCTGCACGTGTTCCAGAGACCAATCGACCTTTCTCAGATCAGCAAAGCCAGATGCAAGAACACATCGAATGTAGTTGAGAGTAGCAGCCGAATGGAAGTAAGAAGACACGAGACGAGCGGGGTCGGGCTTTCGGTCAGAAACATCGAATCCGTTAATGTTGTCTCCTCGGAAAGAGTTGATAGTCTTGCCGTCAACCTCCTCAGTGAGCTTGGATCGAGGCTTGGCGTACTGACCGGCAATTCGGCCAATTCGGACGACAGGGAGACCAGTTCCCCAGAGAAGAACAAGCGACATTTGCATCAGGACCTTGAGCTTGGCCTCGATTCTGTCCTGGGTGCAGTAATCAAACAGTTCGGCACAGTCTCCTCCCTGGAGGACAAAGGCCTTTCCGTTAGCAGCGTCAGCGAGCTTGGATCGCAGTTTCTCGATTTCAAAGGGCGAAACCAGAGGAGGAAGCGATTCCAGCTTCTCAAGAGCAGCCTCCACTCCAGTGTAGTCGTCGTAAACGACATCCTGAGTGATAGGCTTGGACTGCCAGGAAGTGGGTGCCCAGGCGTCTCCTAGGTCAGGCTTAGGCAGCTGGGCGGCCTCCTTGGACTTGGAACGAAGTTTGGCGGCGGACTTGGCGCCCTCAGAGGCCTTGAGAGGCGTGGGGTCGGTGATTACGACTTTGGGAGGCATGGTTGGTAGGTGGTGGTGGTCTAGAGTCTCTCGAGAATTAGAGAGTTTGAAATATTCTGCTCGGACAGGTCGAGTTGAATCGATAGCCGCATGTAGACGGATTAATTTAGACAAAGGATGAGAAACAGTGGGAAACTGGAGGAATAATTACAGAAAAAGAGGTTATGAGGTATTTGAAAGGAGAAGATTTGATTAATGACACTCATTAGATGAAATATCAACTACAGCACCCTCCAGCAGCTCTTGTTGTCCACTGTAACCCAACCCCACAAGGTTGTATTATGAAACTCAATGTGGCAGATTTGATGTGGCAGAAAAGAGGAGGTGTGTATTATGACTGATTGTGACTCTTACGGAGAAGGTGTAGTGAGCTTTAGGACTGGATTTGGCGCTTTCTGCAGTTCCACGAACCAGTACCTAGTCTACTGTTCTGTTACATTGCAGTAGTTTTTCCTTCAGGTACAAGACCATTCACAACAGTCCATATGCTGCTGACACATTAACTTTGAGTGGGTGAGTTTATGAGCTGGTTTTTCCGTCCATGATGGAGGTACAGGTTATGACTATTGTGGGGAGTGGTTACGTCATCTCCCGGTTCATTCTGAAGTGCAATTCGAACCCACCGCCGCTTTTTCCTCTTTAACTATTGCCTTACCCAATACTTAGGCTTGTACTGGATACTTGTTGAACGAATTGACGCAACGTTTTTCACCTGACTGAAGGCCCACTCAAAACAGTCTTCACTGATTAGAGGTCGGTTGCGTGTCGATCTTAGGCGTGGAAGTATTTGGCTTGTGAGGGTCTGGTGATGCGAGTTCATTGCTGAAACAATAGCAGACGTAATCAGAAAATAGCCTTGTCCGCAAGAGGCTTTATACTGGCACACGAGACAACGAGACACTGTGAGTTAATCAGGGGGGTACCCCAGTGAACATGATAATCAGAAGCTCCAGTGAGTGATACCATGATAGCACAAGACAAGAGCCCTCACGATAGCACACCATCTGACACTTGACGTTAGACCTACCCTCGTATACGATAGCGTGGAATAATATTACCAGACCAAACGATGGTGGATTTAAATAAGTCTCTTTCTCTACAGAATCATGAGATTAACATCTCTCATCCTTAGCTATTGTATTCCCTCATCACCGTGGCCCTCCTTCTGACCTGCATATTGCAATCCCACACTTCACATCACCACGTGATATCTTTAAACTTACCCCGCAAGATCCAGAACAACCAGTGGAACCAGACTAGTGTGACTATTCTCTCCAGGTTTTCACTCAGCCCGTTATTACCTCACCACCGTCACGTGGCCAACCGTCTAAAACACCCAAACTACCGCCTAAACTAAGCAACCGTTAACTAAATCAACCTCAACCAACTACACCCAGCAAACTAGCACCATGGGAAACACTCAGAGATGCTGGATCTGTCTGGGCACTGAAGAGGACCCGCCTCCTTCAGACCAGGGATACAAGTGGAGACACCCGTGCCAGTGCTCGCTTACGGCCCACGAGTTGTGTCTACTAGACTGGGTCCAGGAGGTGGTCCAGAGCCATCCTGAAAAAGTGGCTGAATCGGACTCTAGTCGCCACAACCACAGAATCGTGGTCCCGTGCCCCCAGTGCAAGGCGGACATTGTGATTGAAGACGAGACGCCATGGCTGCTGTACGTGCGGCAAAAGGTGGAACAGGGAATGGGCCATGCTCTGATGTATACGGTATTTGCCACCACAGGAGCAGCAGCCACCTATTTCGTCCATTCCACGCTCTATGGACTCGGAGCGCTGGCTATTCGAAGCTTCTGTACGCCGGATATGGCTACTGAACTGCTTCGAATCAGAATCACTCCCACAGCAATCGAGATTCTGCCTCCCACCCTCAACCAGACCATGCTGATCCCCCTGATCCCTGTGGTTCTGGTGGGATCTCGGTTCGGAACCCACATGCTGGCTGGCATTCTGCCTCTGGCCCGTCTGGCTGCCGTGCCTCCTCACAGATACTTTGACGACTACCACATTTTCACGTGGTTGCCGCTCATGAAGGTCATCTACGATAAGATCTACAGCGTGACGGTATACCGAGCTCTCCGACACTTCGCAGTCCAGGCTCGACCCCAGCTCTTCCAGGAACACACCAATGGCGTTCCTGTTGAGGGAGCTGATGCCACTCTTCTGCTGGAAGAGGAAGCTCGAGCTCTTCAGGCCCAGGTGGACCAGAACAACGTGCCTGGAGCCTTCCCTCGAGGTAACGACGAGGCTCCCGGTCTTGCTCCTGGCCTGCAGGACATTGGCCGAGAGCTGATGCGTCTTCGAACCAACGGAGACGACGCTGCATACGATGCTGTGATGCAAACGCTGGTGAACCGGGCTCGTGATGAGCACGGGTTCGTGGACGCTGAGCAGGTCATGGGATTCCTGGAGGGCTTCTTCGACGAGCTGACGCTTGAAAACGACGTCACTATCGACGAGCTCATGCTTCGTCTGGAAGAGTTCCGAGACGAGCGGGAGAACGCAGCTGCCGAAGAAGATAACAACTTTGGCCAGCTGGGTCTGTTCAACCGAATCCTGGAGCAGGCCGTTGGAGCTATTGGCAACAACCAGCAGCAACAACAGGCCCCCCAGCCTACTAACAGCTCAGATCCCGACATCTCGTGGATCCTGGGCCAATATTCCCTAATCACTCGAGTGGGCAACGCGCTGTTGTTCCCTCTGTACTGTGGAGCCATGGGAGGACTTCTGTCCGGCATTCCAATGGTACGAAACGTGTTCACAACACGTGTCCGACGCAACATTCTGGGCGGTGTGCTGCTCATTCTGCTGCGAGACGGCTTTAACATTGTGACGGCATATCTCCGCGTTCGACAACTGACGTCGAAGCGGGTTCGTAACTTTCGGCCCCAACGCCGAGAAGACAATCCCCCTACTAATCGCCCTCGTGGCATGTTCCCTCGTGTTCGTTTTACCATTAGCAATGTCTGATATGTTTGGCGACATCCATAACTGGCTGGCTGCGGGCCTGTTCATGTGGAGACTGGACGTAAGAGAACCCAGTCTCGGTGAATATGAACCGTTCCACAGAGGAACAACAAGTTAATATATTGAGTAAGAGTGAAGATTGGAGAAATCGTGGCTTCCTTTGTAGTGTTCGAGGTAGTGTGTAGATAAGGAGAGGCAAGAAGAACTGTTTAAATGACATCTTGCACTCTATGACTATAAGGCAAATCAGCTACAATGTTGGTGTTCAGCTTATAGCTACCGGTACCAACCCCACGTTAAGTGATGATCAGAGCAGTCCCAACAAGACTAGAGACTTCCAGATAAACATATCGATTGGCAGGGGGATCCGAGAAGAGGAGCATATAGCCAGGGTGTCTATCCATTATGAGTGTGTGTTATATCCCCTTCCCTGTAAACCCCATGCTAATCATACTGTCCCCCTAATGTCTTTCATAAATCATTATTCTATATGCAGAGATGGTAATCATGGTTATACAAAAGCGGCCGGATACCATCAAATCCAGGCTCTATGCAGTTTTGTCCGTGAACATTTTTGTCCGAACAATTCAGTCCGAACAGTTCATTCCAAACAGCTTGGTTCAAACAGTAGTTCGAACGAAATCCCTTCATCATCAGCTCTCTTAGCTCACAGACTCCAGGTATTTGTTGAGATGCAGATCAAACAGCGAACATCGAATAGGCATGTCCAGCTGGTAGAACGGCGACTTCATGACGTAGTCGGCAAACAGCTGGTAGACCCGTTTGAGCACGGAATCGACAAACTGTTGTCTGAGATCTGTGATGAGCAAGAACTTGATGCCTGTGACGGTCTGGAAACACGTGAGCGCGTATTTCTCCGTCTCCATCGTCTGGATACCTGAAGATCCCTCAATTGGCGACAATTTGGCGGAAATGGCATGTACACCGTGGAAAGTTCCTGCCAGCACCAGATAATCGTTTGACGACAGTTTGGCGAGCTCTGTGCCGTAATCTCGCTGGAAAATGAGACCGCCGGCCTTGTTGAGGATGTAGAGTGCGTACACTGTCATGATCGGGTATTGAGGTCACGCGTTTGACCGTCAAAGTGTGGTGTTGTGCGGTGCTTTACTGTAGCTTCAGAGTTAGGGTGTGCGTCACTGTCAATTTCGCGATCCGCTTAGTAAGCGTACGTGTCTAATTAGAAGGTTAGGGGGGAAGTGAGACAGGTGGTAGAAAAGAGTATAAGTGGATACAAGTAGGGGAGCTATGGAAGAATAAAAAGAGGAAATCGAAGCATGTTGCTCGTCAGATGAATTCTCAAGCAATTCTATAGCCACATTTGCTCTTCTTCAGCCATATCAACCCCTCTATTCTCCTCAACTGATCCCAAATTCTAATAAGGCAGCAATTTTATCCCAATTTCTTTCCCCAAAAAGTAAGCCTGTACCGTGACGATCATAAATTGGAGTTATGGGAAGTGTTCTGACGCCCTATCGAGGGTCCTGGGGCGGCTATCTGGGCGGCTCCTACCCTCGCGCTAACTCCGTGTTTTGATTGCTAGCATCTCTGCAGCAACTATAGCGTCTCTTGTGCTCTCAATACATCTCGGTAGCTCAGAAAAGACCCGCCAATTTATCCAACATTCATTCCAGTTCAGTCTTTAACTTACCCCACCGTTTATAGACGTAGAGACACACGATTTTGCAGGTCGAACTGACGAGTCAGTTTCGCAGCAAAACCGCTTTTTTTCCTGAATAATAATCTCGACAACGGCTCGGCTCGGAGTCGACACCTCAGGTACAGGTTCCCCTCATTATTATCGCACCGCTGATAGTGTAGCTAGTGTCTCAGAAACCAGGTGAGACGGCCACTCTACCGCTTGTCCCACTTTACCTTATACTGGCTGCAGCTCTTTAAACTAACCACCAAAAGTCCCCACATAGAGACACTCTCACTCCCACTTGACATGCATTGCTAAACTCAGAGTATTCAAGTACAAGACCAGGTCAACCAGAATCATGAAAGCAAGTCTCCGAGCAATAGTGGACATTGGCTCCAACGGCATTCGGTTCAGCATCTCGTCCGTGAGCCCCAACCACGCCCGAATCATCCCCTGTCTCTATCTTGATCGAGCGCCCATCAATCTTTTTGACGATTCTCCTCCTCCCACAGAAAACGATGATGACGAAAACGACGGCCAGAGCTCCGTGAACACAAACACAGGCCCCCCAGCCCCCGTCCCGGGTCACACCTCCAGATCTATTCCCAAACATGTGGTTGTAGACGTGTGCCAGTCAATGCTGCGGTTCAAAAACACCTGCGCAGACTTTGGAGTCGGAGAAGAGTACATTGACGTGCTGGCGACCGAAGCGGTAGCAGAAGCGCCCAATGGCGAAGAGTTCCGAGCCATGGTCAAGGAAACGGTCGGATGGGACGTCCAGATCATGTCTCTCAGAGACGAGGCTCTGTACGAAGCCTACGGAGTCGCATCTGCCTTTTTCCATGTCAACGGACTGTACATGGACCTGGGAGGTGGTTCTGCCGTGATCTCGTGGATGGTGTGTGAAAATGGAAAGTTCTCTCTCTGTAGAGACCCCGTCAAGCTGCCCTATGGAGCTGCTGCCATCACTCGACGTCTCATGGTCAACAGAGAGGATCCCACAGACCTCTACAACGAAATGGAAGCTGCTCTGAAGGACGCAGTGGACCATATCACACAGGACGACACTTCTCCGCTGCTTCAATCGATGCACAAGTACGCGAAACTGACTGGAGGCTACAAGCTGTACGTTTCCGGAGGAGGTTTCCGAGGTCTGGGTCACCTGCTGCTCTCCCAGTCAGGCCAGTACCCTCTCCCCGTCATCAATGGCTTCTCTACCACTGGCCACGCTATCCGAGAGCTCTCTCAGAGCCTCAAGTCCGAGGTCATGGAGCTGTACGAGCAGTCTGAGCCTCCTTCACTGGCTACCTCTGCTCAAAACTCCGCCAGTGCCTCCAACACTCACACCCCGGCCTCCTCGCCGCCACCACAGCCCGCAGACCTGCAGAAGATCTTTGCCCGAAAGAAGAAGAACTTCCGAATCTCGTCTCGACGAGCCTCCCAGATTCCTGCCGTGTCGCTGTTCATCTCAGCAGCTGTGGCTGCATTCCCGCGAATCAGAAAGATTCTCTTCTCTCAGGGCGGCATTCGAGAAGGTGTTCTTTTCTCTAAGATGACCGAGTCCATCCGAAACCTGGACCCCGTCATTGTGGCAACTTCTCCTTATGCTGGTCTTCTCGCACCCTCCTACGCAAAGGTCCTTACAGGCTGCATTCCTTCCGCTGCTCCTCAGCTAATCACCCAGCGACTGGTTGGAGCTCTCTGTAACACCATCTTCGTTCACTCGTCGTACCCCAAGGAGGTGCAGCCCTTCATTGCTCTGCAGGTTGCATCTTCAGGCGTCATTTCTGGCGCTCATGGTCTCAGTCACGAGATCAGAGCCCTCCTAGGCCTTGCTCTCTGCCACAGATGGGGCGGAGACCTCGCCGATAAGACCTTCTACAACTCTCTAGTTGACATTGTGCAGCCCAAGGATCTCTGCTGGTGGGCTTGTTTCTGTGGAGCTATCATGCATGTGGTTTGTGGAGTCTACCCTGGAGGAAACATCAAGGGCTACCCCTTTGAGATCTCTGTGTCGGACGTGTGGGAAGCTGCTGCTACCCAAGAGTCCAACGCGTCGCCAATTCCAGCCTTTGGCTTCGAGCTCAAGATCAGAGCCAGCAAGTCGCACCCCAACCTGGCTGCCCCCAGTGTGCGAAACCGAATCAACGGTCTGGGCAAGCGAATGAAGCGGCTGCGAAAGGAGTTTGGAGGTCGAAAGGTCGAGGTAGTGGTGGAATGGTATTAATTGGGTATATGGGAATATTAGGATATAACGAGATCATGTCTCTGAATGCATTAATCATGAGTGAGCAGGTGAGTGTAGCAAGTGTAGATTAGGAGATTGGTACTGTACCGTACTGCAGTCAAAAGATACGTAGCATCAAGGCCAATACATGATTATCTGCTTATTCCGTAGACCAAAAAAATGATGGCCACTTTTTATTCATAAAAAAGAGGTCGTTCCAAATTCTGAATAAATTGGAATCTCATGATCATGCGGAGGATCGAACTCCGAGCCTCCCCGGTGTGAGCGGGACGTGATAACCATTACACCACACGACCGAACTTAAAATTCTGGAAAAAGTTGCCAGGGCTAGGCCAAGGACAGATCACGTGACCGCCGAAATTTTACACTTAAAATGAGCTGAAATGAGGTATAAACGGGCTGAAAAAAATCTGGAAAAATTATGGATACTCTTTTTAATTGGTGAGCTATCGTCTGAATCTACTTTCTTCGCCAATATAATTTTATTCTACCTAGTTTTATTATTCCATGCTTTTGCTATATTACAGATGTCATTAGTTTTGCGTCTATCGGGTGAAATCAAAAGTTTCAAAATCAGCCTTAATCTTGTCAGCCGCCTCGGTCTCTTCTGCTTCGGTTTGGGAACAGTTTCTCCAGTCTCCTTTCTCCTTGTTGCCAAAGAACCACTGCGCCAGCAGCTTTCTGGGCCATGTGACGTCAAATTTGGGGTTCTGTCGGTTCAGTTTGATGGTGATAGGGTCGCTGTTGGGAAACTCGAACCGAAAGTAGTTAGTTTGGTTGTCTCTCAGCTCGGCATTGTGTTCCAATTTGAAACCACACTCCTCAGCTTCCTTGATGAAGAACTCTCTGAGTCCCTCCACATCGTTAATCTTCTCCTGAGGAATAGGAACGGCCTGCTTGTGAACGTGAACGCCCTTGGCCTTTGCAATCTCGTAGAAAACGACTCCCCCAGGGTACATTTGCTTGAGTGCAATCTGGTACTTTCTGAGCTCAAGGGCCAGTTTTGGCGAAACAAACCGAATAGGATGTCGATGTCTGGGGTCGTCTGAAGGCCTTGTTTCAGTGCAGAAATCAGGGTTGTGTTTAATAGGGATGATCATCACATGACCAGGTAACAGAGGTCCCTTGGCCATAGCCATGTAAGATTCTTGGCCAATAGAAACTACCAAATGGGCAGCCAAGTTGGGGTTTGACAGGCACAGGAAACAGTCTGAAGGTGCAATTCGAGGCTTCTTAGCCATGGGATCACCGTCATCTTCATTTTCTCGCTTCAAAGGCTTCTTCTCCTCTACCTTCTCTTCCTCCAAGTAAGGGCTCTCTGTGGCATTTACAGGCTTAGCAGTATCGTCCTTCTTGAGAGTGAAGGCATAATGCCATCTCTGTTTTCCTCCAAAAGGAGCAAGTCCAATGAATCGGGTGTATTTACCTACTTCATTGGCAAATGGCTCTCGTTCCCAAAAAGATTCAGATCCAGAGAAATGGTATAGCGGAGATGCGTCTTTAGAAGCAGCGTTGATGGTCTTGTCGTTATTAACGGCTCTTTCAGCTGTTTGAGGGACTGCAAATCCAACCTTTGACAATCTAGACAAGTTTGCAGGCCATTTGTCAGTGATCAGAATGTCTGTGACGCCGGTTTTGCCCTCCTTTTTTCCACTGGTACCATTCTGAATGCTGAAATCTTCCGTCTTCAATCTACCCCAGTGATTAAGATAAGTCACATTGGGTGCAATGTCTACCACATCAGTCTGATTCGAAGCAGAGTCTTCTGGAAGACCCTCTCCATCTGTAAAATACATGGGAAGATCCACAGACAGAGATCCGTCCTGTAAAGCGCCATTCACCTCCTCGAAGTTGTCCTTGGAGAAAGCCTTGCCTACCACAATGAAGGCACTGAAGGGTCCATTCTTGCCGCTGTTGATGGTGTTTGCCTTGGCAATGGCAGCTTTGGGATCCGAAGAAATGTCGCCAAAAACAAGTCTGTGTTAGTCACGTGACTGAAGGTACTCGCAATCGTCTCATACTCACACCTTGGTGCTGCTCATCTTGGCTGTTGATGGAACTGTTAAAATTCACGATTCTTTCAAACTAGCGTTCGGTCTGCATCTTGATGAGTTTAAATGGGGGATCATTAAATGGGCAAAATACAGACTTGACTGATAAAATACATCCGCGAATAATAATAAATGAGCACATTTACTTGTCACTCCTATTTCAAGACTACAGAAACACACTGTCTGTCAACTCCTACAGGCTTCACACTCCTACAGGCTTCCCACTCTACTTTCCTTGATCTCCAACTAAATCTATCTTGTTGGTCGTCTAAATATCATACTTGACACCGGGCTTGACTCCAACGGGGAGACCCTGCTTGACTCGCTTGATGGTCAGAGCGGCACAAAGAGCGGCGCCAACACCGCTACCGTCCTCGGCAGGCACGATTTTGATGGGGTGGTCCTTGGGGTTGGGCAGGTTCCACTCGAAAATCTCGTTCAGAGCCTGGGCTCCTCGCTCCTTGAAGCCGGGGTACTTGTTGAACACGGATCCGTCGGCTCCGGCATGAGCCTCCTTGTAGCCAGCCTTCTTGCAGATGGCAGCGACACCGCAGGCGGAAATTCGAGCGGATCGGGTACCAATGAGCTCGGCCAGGCGTCGAATCAGCTTTCGCTCTGGCTCGGTGGTCTCGATGCCGAGCTTCTCCTTGAAGAGAATCTCGACATCAGTCAGGTTCTCCCAGGGATCCTCCTCGATCAGAGACAGGAACGAGGTGTCGAAGAAATACGACTTGTTGATGTTGCCGTTTCCAAGCTCCTGGCCGTTCTTGCCCTGGTGCTCGAACATGAAGCCGTCCTTGTACAGATCCAGCAGCACCAGCCGCAGCAGCTCGCCGAGGTAGTAGCCGGCACTCATCTTCTCAAAGGTCTGCTGACCGGGTCGGGGGGACTCCTCGTCGATGATGATATCCCACTTGGTTCGGGGAAGAACCTTGTGCTCGTTGTCGAAGGCACCGTACTCGCAGTTGACGGCCATGGGGGTCTCGGGGTCAATGCTGTCGGGAATCAGGCCCTTGAGCTTGGGGATATCCTTGACCTTCTCGTAGTAAGCGGCGTTGACACCGGTTCCAAAGATGTTACCCAGCTTGATCTGGGCGTCGTGGTAGTTGGAAGCCACCATGGTTCCGGTGGTGTCGTTAATCAGAGCGGTGATAGAAATGGGAATGTTCTTTCTTTCCAGAGCAGCCTCCAGCATGGGGACCACATCCTCGCCCTCAACACCCTCGATATCGAATCCCTTGGTCCATCGCTGCAACACACCTCTGTTGACAGCGGGCTGAGAGCAGGGATATGAGAAGGTGAAACCCAGAGGGATCTTGTGGATATCAAAGCCGGGAGAACACGAAATGTGCTGGTTGTGGGGAGGGGGAGACTTGTCTCGAGTGAAGCTCTGAGCCGCAGTTCGGTCCACGTCTCGGCCTCGCTCGTGAGCATCAAGAGCCTCGGGGTAGTTATCGGCCAGGAACTTGCCCAGACACTCGGCAATGTACTCCCACAGCTCCTCCTGCTTGCCGACCTTGATGTTGGGAGGCATGTGGTACTTGGACTGCATCACGTCGAAGCCTCGGTCTCCGTCCAGAGTCACCTTGACGACTCGCAGGTTGGTGCCGCCCATATCGAGGGCCAGGTAGCAGCCGCTCTCCTTTCCGGTGGGCCATCCCAGAATCCAGGTGGGGTTCATGGGGATATCGCCTCCCTCCTTGGTGAGGCCCTTGGCGAGCTCGGACACAAAGTGGTCGGTGATCTGTCGCAGCTTTTCGGGCGACACGGTGAAGATGGTCTCGAGCTGGGAAATCTGCTCCAGCAGGTCCCGGGGGACGTCTGCCATTGATCCCTGGGTTAGTAAGGTGTAAGTGGGGTGTGTTGATAGATAAGAGGGGAGGCTTGAGAAGAGTTCGAGAGCGTTGATTGAAGCACCCTGTGACATTGTCAATGTAGCTGGATTACCAAATCACTCTACCAACCTCAATCACGATCAACCTCAACCAGTGTGTAGCATTTCAATCACGACACTTCAAGACACGTCTGATGACGTGACAAAGGGATCAGTCGGGTTGCAACTGTTCATGAGGTACTGTTGGTGACTTCTTGCCTGGAACAACACCAGTTTCTATCGCAATGTCATATCGCCAGTCCTGGCGCATCACCACATCTGCTGTGCCTCTCATTCAGTAATACCGCTCTCTGTACCGCTGTGTACTGTGTGCCGCTATCTCCTCGCTAATCACTCATGTTACTCACCTTTCGGGACGGGGGTTTTCGGGGACCTAGATGAACCATTGTTGTTGTGGGGTGTAGGTGTGGAAGATGTGTTTTGATTCAAAGTCTCTTGAGAACGAAACCTTTGTGTTTTATCTGTATCTGGAGAGAGTGTGCGACTGAGAGCCGAATTAGGGTTGTGCAGGTTAAATGCGGAGAGTCTGACAGCAAGGTATGGGGGGACCAGAGTTACTGCCAGATTAAGTGAGATGGACTGAAAGATCGGAGGTGCACGAGACTGCGAAACTAGGGGAAGAAGACGGGCTTTATATGCTCGCACCTGACGTGACAGTTTTTCCGCGAGTGGGGAAAATACCTGCATGGTTTTGTATGTACCATGCCGCCTTATATTTTCATTTAGCGTCGTCCACTGGAACAATAGTATTTCCGTTCGGTCAGGAGCCGAAATACTATACGTGCTCCCTATTACGTCATTATGATTCTGGTACAAGGTGCGCTCTACAAAAGTCGACTCTCGGCTGCTGCATAACGCCTGACTCAGCCAATCGGTAGCAAAGACATTTCGCACACACATGACCTGATTCACCGTCTCGCAACGTCATAGATACGCCTATCCACCGCATATCACCGCAGGTAGGCTGCACCGTTGATATTGCTATGAGTGGAGAGTGGAGAGCTGTCTTTCAGGACTCAACGGTAGCCATGGTTACACTTTCGGCTCGGCTCGGTAAAGTGAAATTGAAGATGAAAGTCTCTTCTGGAGGACTGGACTTTCCAGATATGAACGGATCACGTCCAACACACGAAAGGTGTTCAGAAAGCAGAAGAGAGAAGATGCATCTTTTCGGAGCAAACTGCGTAGTCACAATGGTCTAAGAACTTTATGCGATGACAAAGGTGAGAAGAGACAGAGAGAAGAGGTGAACAATAGGGATGAAGCGATCAGTTGAAGACGGAATACAGCTCTCTGGGTCTAGCCCTTCGATGCAATGCTACAGGCACCTCTTCACGCCTTAAATTAGACGCTTATTGTCCCCTCTCAGCCCTCTCAGGTAGACTCCACTGCAGGTACCATTCTAGAGACAGGGAAGGTAAAACCGAGATGATGGAGGAAAGTGATTGCTAACTGTTGGTATTTTTAGACCCTGGTATAATGGCCCCTCATATTCCCCTCCCGGCCTGACTGAATCGGCACAGAATATTCTGCCCGCATTTCTTTTTCAGAAACAACCTCCTCGATCTCTTTGTTACATGTCTCGAATCGGAGAAGTTTCGAACACTCTCGAAAGGGCTGGATTAGGTGTTGCCTTTTGAGGCAAGAGTGGTTAGTAATTGATGGTAAGGTGAGAAGTGGAGATCAAGGGATTGTGTAAGGCGCAAATGGAGTAGTTAGCTACTTGTCACGTCTTCTTCCAGTATTACCCCAATGACTCACACTGGTTCCATCTTTCCTCCTCTTAGTTCACCATTCCAGAATGTCAAAATTATTATTACCCCACTGAAGAGAATGTAAGGAGGAAGGAGGGTGTTAGAACGTGTGTATAGGGCTGAAATGGGGCTGAAACAAGAGATAATATGGTAGCATGGACTGATCCGGCAGCATTGGCTATGGAGAGAGGTTTCTCCCTTTCTTTTCGAACATTGTATGTGTATGATTAGTAAGCAAGTAGAGGTCTGGTCTAAGAGTCAGCTTGTAGACTCACTATATCTCCAAACGCGTTTCTGTGCACTCTGATAGCATCATATATGGTGTAGTTAGGCAGCAGCTGCTTCATATGGGTGTACATTCCACTCGTGCGTTGAGTGACTGGGGATACAGGTCGGCTACAGATATGCTTAGTAAGCAGGATTCCATGAGGCAAGAAACTGAACCTGATCAATTTCATGTGGATATCAAATGGTACCAGTTCAATCTCTGTGTAGTCGTGCCGATTCTGAAGCAGCTTCTATGTCTACCATGTCTTATCACTATGACCACCACCAACTTCACTCCCAACACCTTTAGATCATCACACACGATCACACAACCTCACAGGACATAACCTCAGAGTGAAGGGAAGTTGATAAGGGTCAGAAAAGGGGCGAATAAGGGAGGAAAAATGCAAAAAAAATTCGTAGTATCAATGATCGCCTCCAATTGAGTATACTGTCACTCTTCAAATTCTTTAAAATCGTAATCGGCCCCCGTTCGTTTGCCACTCGCCACCTCGCTTACATAATCTCCCAAACTTTACCACCGCATCAACCACCTCAGATTACACCACGCATCACCAGAATCGCATCTTCATTCACAACCCTACACACAATGACGGAAGACAAGAAAGCCATCCCCGACTACGAGCTCAGCAAGCATCTGTTTGTGCTGCGAAACCCGTCGCTCAAGGACCTGCATCCCGAGGCCAAGGAGGCTCTCATGACCGCCATCTTTGATCGCAACCTCGCTGGCGTCTACAAGTCTCTGTACAACTTTGACCAGAGTCAGAGCACAGAAACGTCCGGTGGCGTTGTGGTGGACGTTCCCGAGGAGCTGCAGGGCCAGATTGGACACGAGGGCGAGAGTCCTGCTGAAGACGTGGACATGGAGGAGGTCAAGGCCGAGGTGGCCGATGGCAAGACCGTGGAGGAGGTGGAGGAGAAGATTGTGGACAGCAAGCCGCAGCCCATCACACAGATCATCGTGCCTGCCAACACCCCGTCCGAGTCGTTGGCCCAGTCTGTTCCTGCCTTCTCCAAGGCCAAGTACGACAAGATGGTGGCTGCCAACGATGCTCGAGTGGCGGAGCTGCGAGAGGCCATTGCGCAGGTCGAGAAGGACGACGGCGGCGAGCTGGAGCTGCTGCAGGCCCGTGTGAAGCTCGGAGAGTACTACGCCGAGATCGGAGACCGATTCAACGCCATTCTGACTCTTCGAAAGGCTGCTGAGACCACCTCTACCGGCGCCAAGATTGATATTCTCTTCACCATTGTGCGTCTGGGCTTCTTCTACCTGGATTGCGCCTTTGTTGGCCGAGAACTGGAGGCCGTCAAGGTCCTCATTGAGCGAGGAGGAGACTGGGAGCGACGAAACAAGTACAAGACTTACTGGGGTCTGCACTGTCTGTCGATCCGAAAGTTCGAGGAGGCCTCGTCGTGTCTGATTGACTCGCTGTCGACCTTTACCTCGGTCGAGATTGCTTCTTACGAGGAGATTGTCGAGTACGCCATCATTGCTGGCGCTGTGGCTCTGGATCGAGTGGATCTCAAGCGAAAGATCATCGATTCGCCCGAGGTGCTGTCTCTGCTCCCCACCACCCCCGCTCTGGGCCCCATTGCGACCCTCACCAACTCTCTGTACACCGCAGAGTACTCGGTGCTGTTCACTTCTCTGGCCCAGCTCGAGACCCAGTCTCTGCGACCATCAAAGTACCTGGCTCCCCACCGAGCCTTCTACGTGCGAGAGATGCGACGAAAGGCCTACGCACAGCTGCTGGAGTCATACAAAACGCTGTCGCTTAAGAGCATGGCTAATGCATTTGGCGTGTCGTCCCAGTTTCTGGACAACGACCTGTCCAAGTTTATCTCTCAGAACAAGCTCAACTGTGTGATTGACCGAGTCAACGGAATCATTGAGACCAACCGACCCGACTCCAAGAACGCCCAGTACCAGGCTCTCATCAAGCAGGGAGACGCTCTGCTGACCAAGCTGCAAAAGTACGGTGCTGCCGTGCGACTAAGTGGTGCTGAGAAGTAAGCCAGATGTATGAATAGATGATGATTATGATATGTATACGGTGCTTGAGTGTAAGATGCATTTTTATGTAGTTATGTTACGCATTTCCCTCAGGCATGTAAAAGACAGGTTCATGAACACCTCCAAAGGCCAGCTTCTGAACAGCGTTGATATTGGAGGCCTGACTCTGAGCAGTTCCATGATCCAGCATGAAGGTGATCTCCACAGGAACCACAAACCGTTCCAGCATGTTCATGATCCCTGAAAGCAAGTCTTTGACTTCCAATGGAACAATCTCTGTATTGTCCCACTCGGGAGTCTTCCAGAAGGGTCTGACTCTCTGGATAACTCTTGGAACACCAGCACTGGTGCTTCTGATCTGCCATTTGTAGTGTTCTCTTCGGTAGTAAGCGATCCTGATAGCTTGGAGTACAGCAGAATAGGAAGCTCGCAGACTGGTTTGCATTGTTCCAACAAGAGGTCCTGAGAAGTTGCACTCATTCGACTGACCAAAGTAGCAGCCCAAACCACCCATAGAACCAGATTGGATGTCCTGGATTGCTCCAGCAGTGTAAACGACTCTTTTAGTGACGGAGTACCTGCTTCTGATGATCAACTCGTGCATGAAAGGCGAATAGAACCAGGCTAAAGCGTCTTCTTGCTTTTCCCAGTGAGAAGGAGAAGAGTCCAGGAAATTTTCTGTCATTCTTAAAGCAATGTGTCTCTGTTTGTAAAGACCAGGTCTATGGCCCATTTTGACCACGTAGAACGGGCCCTCATAGTTGGGGTATAGTGGAGCTTGATATCGAATAACTAGCCGGTTGTCATCGCGATAGTAGATCGGTGTTGGTGGTAGAAAAGGTCCTTGGTATGAGTGCATGCGAGGGAATGGGTGTTATGAAGCTATAGAGCCATCAAGACTTTAGCTATGGTATTTGTGTGTTCCATGTTTAGCTATCCATGAGTGTTGTTTACCATCTTGATCCACTTTAGCTATAGTGCACTACAAGCGTCTTCGGTATATCTTAATGTACAATAAATAAATGCTATGTATCTTACAACTCCTGCTCTAGGAAACCCATAATCTCTCTGGCAGGTTCACCTCCAACAATTTCGGCCAACTCCTCTACCGTCATCTTACACAGATCATAGAGACTATCGACTTTACCAATGATGAGTGGGAAGTTCTTGGCTGTCACTCCAGGGATGTCTCTCAGCATATCGATAGCCATGTGGTTCTGCTGACCGGTAGTAGAGTCTCCAACACCACTTGTTCCATATGCTGCAGCAATATCTGGATCAGGTTCTCCTGCCCACGGGGGCTTGTTACCTCCCTTGTTGTTGTTTCCTCGCAACTCGTCGAAAATACGAGCTGTTTCTCGAGGAGACGAAGACCAGATGATCTTGAGCTTGGGGAAGGTAAGCAGCAGCAATGAGATCTTTCCTCGAAGCTCGGTGGCCTGCTTGATGGTAGCCATGTTAGCTGAAGCAGCTCCTGGAGTGTCACTGGCAGGGTCAAACGTGAATCCTCCAACCTCAAACTCGATCAGAATGACGACATAACTGTAGTACCGGAACATGGACTCACACTGAGTCAGCAGACGACCATCCTGGAAGGATTTGATCAAATCGGGAATACTCTTTCGCTCAACAACCATATGAGGACTGAGAACGTAATCTCCAACAGTCAAATGAGTGGGGTACACTTGGAAACCGTATGAATGCAAGATGGAAGGAAGGGCAGCTCTGAACTCACGCACATCAACCAGGATCTTTCCATAAGAGTTAGTGGAGATCTGACCACCTGCAATTCGAGAGTTGGCCTCTCTGATAATCTTGAGACCTCTCTGATCGTCTTCAGAGGTTGCCAGAAGCATGGGCATCTTAGCACGCTCCTTGATGAGCTTGGAAAACGCATCCTTTTCTTTTCGAACAGCTGCCAAGAATGCCTGCTCTTCGTATGAGAGTCCATAGTACAATAGGTACACGTTAGGAGCCACTCTTCTGTTTCTTCCATAGATCTCAATGGTTCTGAAAAACTCAGGATTAGGCTGGTACAAGATAATACCACTGGGGCCAAGCTCGTCAAGATTGATAACAGAATCAAACGTCTCAATGACAACTGCATCCATAAGAGTCATTTCCTCAAACTTGAACGTATCCAAAAGATCCTCCTCTTCCTCGTCTGACAGCTTGAAATCGTCCAGATCCTGAATCTCTTCCTCTTCCTCGTCACCATCAATCAGATTGTTCAGTTTCTCAATCTCAATGAGCTCTGCTTGGTCGTCAAGTTTATGGGCACCTGTGGCAACTGATCCACCTCCTCGAACACGTCTTCTCTTGTTACCATGATGAGCCTGAGGAGCAGAACCCTCATCCTTGTTCTCCTTGGCAGCTTCTCTGGCTGCTGTCACCCGCTTCTTCATCTGGAAGTATCCTTCTCTCCATCTCTGGTACTTTCGGAACTTTCTGCTGAGGTAGTTGGAAGTCCACTGTCCCTTGCCGTGTCTTCTATCGTCTCTCAAACTGCACATGTACTTTCTCAGCTGAGTCTTGATACGACCAGAAGAGCACATGATCAGAAGAGGTCCCTCCTTACCTGAAGACAAGTGTTCGTCAACCAGAATAGCTAATTCACGCCACTTGGGAAGCTCTTCAAGCACCTTCTTGATCGAATTGGGATCCTTGGGGTCGCTTCGTTCGTGTACTCGGCTTTTGGTAGCTTCAAACAGGTTATTTGCGTCTTCTGTAAACAACCAGGGAGTGTCAGCACCCTTGGACATACGCATAAGCTCCAATTGACGGTAAAATGAGATGCAATCCTCAGTGAGGAGATCCTGAAGAAGAGCCTTGAGTGCAGAGATATCACCAACCATGTACCGAGTCTCCGGTGGGATTCTATGCCAAATAGGACTCAATTGACGTTGTACCAGATCGTCAAAAAATGCACTGCTGGACGATTGGTCCAGCAGATTTTCAACCTTCCAGTCCTCCATGTCCACAGAAGTCACCTTTCGCTTGATATCAGCAATACACTGTCCAATGAGCTCCAGAATAGCTGTCTGGATCTGTTGCATCTTGGGAGTCAACTGACACTGCAATTCAACCACCGTAGGTACTCCTCTCACCTGTTTTCTACCAGGAACACCGTTCAGGCACTCCTTCACCTTGAGATGGAATCTGGGCCAAAGTCGAGTCTTCTTGACGAATAGATTCTTCTGCATCTGCGTCAGAGGTGAGAAACCCCGAATAAAACGCTCTGGTTGATCAGACAAAGCCTTGATAGTAGCCCAGGGGTTGTCTTGTTTCAACACACGCAGGATGAATGCCTCAAGAGAAGCTTCAGTGGCTCTATGAGCATTGAGAATAACCACAGCTGAAATCTGCGGAACATCGATGTATCCTCTCAGCATATCCACAATGAGCACTCGAGAAGTGATGCTGAATACTCCTCCAGCTCTGTACATGCGAGTTCGTTCACTGGCTAGACCAGTTTCGTTGGTGATGAACTGCAACCTGCTAGGTCTGGGATCTGAACCTGCCACATCTCGAAGAGGATCTGCACCCGATATTTCCAGGTCCTCGCCCTTGGGACAGTCGTAGAACCCATCCAGGGCCGTCAACTGGCCTATATCCTGTTCCAGCTTCTCGTTATCTTCATCTGAAGCTCCCAGAACCAGAACTAAGGAGTTCTTGGGTTCCTCCTCTCCATCGATGATTACACTATTTCCAGCCAGATCAAGCGAGTGGATCAGGTTTGCCGCAATCAGATCAATTCCCAGACCTCGTCCTAGAATCAAGAGTGCGTCATCCTTCAGTAGTTCCCTCACAATCGTCCGTTGGAAGGCGTACGGTAAAGTAGTGCTTATCGGCTTGATGGTGGTGCTTGTAGCTGTTTCAATGGTCTCTGTCGGACGAGAAATGAACAGCGGCTGCTCAGGTTCATCGTCATCGTCAACTTCACGCTCCAATCGCTTTTCAGGCAACTCTGGAATGGTTGCTGTTTGATTTGTAGCCGCTTTAGGTGCCTGAGATGTAGAAGCCTCTGGAGCGTCTTGATCGTCCACAAACAAGGCGTCCACATCGGGATCTTCGACCTGGACGTCGTTTCCGTCGTACCCGTCCTCCTCGTCGTCCGATAGAATGAATAGAGACGACATTGTGCGTGGTGGAGAAATACGGCGCCTCGCAATGAAACATATTGAATCGTGCAGTTGACATGCAGGGTGTTGAAATATCATCGAAAATGTGAGCATCTACAAGTGTGTCAAAATTTTCAAATAAGTACAGGAAGCTTTCAGGTGGGTCTCTTTACGCTGGTTAAAGAGTTGCAATTGTCATTCATAACTTCAACGGTGGTATTTGGTGATCTTTCGATGTTACAATTCTAATCAAATATACTTAGCTTCCCAACTAAACTACTTACTCACTTCCACCCACCAAACTCTCCCCACTGATCAGCAACGGAGTGAAAACAGATTAAAAGTCCGCACATACATCGGATCGTCCAGTTCGTAACCTACACCTCCCCACCCGGTCCAATTGTCTCCATCCCAGCTCCTGAGTTCGATCGCCAAATCCTTTGTATTCTCCTGACTCAGATCTACACTTGAGACAAGGTGGAGAAGTGGAATACGGGGACAGGAGGTGATTAGCGCGGTTGCGGTGTGAGGGTATGAGGGTATGCGGGTGTTTGCGGAACTAAACTGATTTGAACGAATTTCACGTTCTACTATACGATTTGAAACGATATCTTGTATGTCTCGTCTGCCTTCAAAGATTCGTGAAGAGTCATAAAGGGTTTGATCCATAGGGTGGAGGACATGGATCATTTCTTGCTATATGAGAACGATAAGAGAATCCCGTTTATCGCCCAACTTCAAATGCGTGCTTTCAATAAATCAATCATTCGATTGCTCAATCACTCCTCTACCTCTACTCGCACATATCTTCCACTTTCAGATCTAGCCTCCTATTCCACCGTCTTCTAGGCCTGCTACCCCTATAGCTAGTTTGGTGCCAAAGTGAAGTTATTTGCCCCTATACGAGTGCCAAAAGTGTCTGAACTAAACGTGACTCTCTTTGAACAGTTTTGGCCTCTCTACTTGGTCACACTACCATTTTCTACGGTCTGAAGATCTACATCAGATATGCTGTAAAACCCCACCTGAAGGCTGACCCAAGAGAGAGGACTTACCAAGACTCGGATAAGCAAGTAAAATAATTAAAACGTGCATCAAGCATTTCCAACCAGCATCTGTGTCTCTACCACCACACTTTTGCCACCGTCTAGACCTCCTAGACTATTTCATGACCACCATTGATAGTCCACCCCCTCCTGCGTTGCCGGGGCAACCGGACGTACATGTCCCCTGCAGGTGCGTCCTAACTGGTAAAAGTCAACATACGAAGGCTTAAAGGTGACACTCCCCTATACTTCAACAATTTGAGGGTACCTGAAAACCACACACCCGCGTTCGATTTCCAGTTCTACACGAAATGAGCGGTGCAGCAAGCGACAACGAGATCAGTTTGGGCTCTGTGCCTGACATTGAGACCTTTATCCAGGCGGAAAAGACACGTGAAGACGCGACCAAAGAGAGTGCTGACAAGGAGGTTGTAGCGACTAAAGCGACTGATAATGAGGCAGAAAATGATCACATCGACGTGGACGAGTTTGGCATGAATGAGAACGGTCTCAAGAAGGAGATTGAGGAGGAGAAACACGAAAAAGCTGATCAAAATGACGAAAATGATGTCCCAGAGTTGGAAGATTCGATAATGGAGGAATACGAAGTTAATGAGGAGGAAGACCAAGCTAACGACGGAGAAAAGGTAATGGATCAGCAGCAACAACAACCAGCCGATTCTGCTGTCTCTTCTGCTACTCCACAAATCGATACCTCTTATGACTTCTCTGATAACCAGGACATGCTGAATCTGCCGAAGAAACGAGTTCCCTCGTACCTGCAGCCAACCATCTCGTACTCTCAAAAGGTGCGGGCCAAGTACGACCCTCGATCAGTGTCTGGATCGTCTCAGAGATCGTTCTCGGGCTCTAGAACGTACTCTGCTGAGTACCACCTTCGAGAGGCTCGACTGTATGAACAGCGTCAGAATGAGATGGATACGGGCATGTCGCGTGATGGATCTACTGATTCGCCCGACAGTGCCGGAGGTCTGGATATTCCTAAGCGAGGAGGATCGAGAAAACAGGTTCGACGGGAGTTCTCACGCGAGTTTACTCCCTCCTTCCCGTTCAATAAGGAGAATGTTAACTGAAGGAGATGAAGGAAGATGAGGAATGATTTATAGGTAAAAGGATTAGGTAATAGTAGGTGGGTAGGTGTTAGAAGAAAGACGGTGGATTGGTTGTAAAAGGGCCTGTAGTTTGTAATGTTGACAGGTTTTGGAAAATTGAGGCTCCCAAGTATGCTGCACTCATAGTTGACCTTGCCTCCAAGTGTATAGTTAGAAGGAGTGAAGGGGACTAGAGAGTTGATAAAGCACGACCTTAGACAAGAACTCCTGTAGAAGTAAGACTGTAGAGACATGGCTTGAAATACAGCCCCTAACTGATCATATGTGCACTTGTATACACCTCTATCATAACCTGCCTTAGTCATCTAAACACTTCAGTGGTGGTATTCACTCTTAATATGATGCTTAGACCCTACCCCAGTCACTGATTATTCACCATCTTCTACCAAGCCACAGTCATCAGTCTAGAACACACCCCTGTTCTATTTACGACTAACAACTACCCAAAGGAGTCTTCCCGATGGAGTCTAGTCTAGTTACTTGAGTCTCTTGCTCTCTACGTTCTTTCAAATCTTTACAAACCAGAGCTGTCTCACCACGTGTGGACGTGTAGTTTGCGTAGTCGCTGAGTCTTGGTTTCCCGCTGCTCAGGTGTTCACTTTGCGACTGTCCACCCGTTGTCCTCTTTGTTCCTTAGCTCTGTTCCTGTTTTTTCCGCCATATTATTTGTTAGCGCAACTCTGCTGAAATTACACGACTCAAAGGGGGACGAAAAAAGCGGTCAAAAATGCAGACGTCAACAATATGGAATGTCCGTTTAACAAGTGCAAGAATGAGGGTGGGTCAAAAAGTGTGGGGTGCATGTTCCTGCAGCAGAAAAAAGGTGAGCGAAATACCCCTTGAAAACGAGCACTGTGGCTTTGTCTGTATCTCTCTGGCTATCGTCCCTCTCACCTCCTCCTTAATCCACTTTTCCACTTTCGGTCTCTTTATCAAACCGTTGGGTTGTCTTCCAGCTAATTTAACCCAGAATTTGAGACAGAGAGTAGCGGCTAATCCGGAAGATAGCTGATAAAAATAGGCCTGGTGAAAAACGGTCGGTGAAAATCTTTCTGGCAACTTCTTTCGACTTTCGATACAGTGCCCATGGTTATTATCAGTAGGTCTCTTGCATGTATGTTCCACACACAGGTCCCATGACCATGGTTCGATTCGTGGGCCCATCTTTGAATTTTCCACACTTTTCAGACCACTTTGCAAGACACCCGAGACAATGGAAAGTAGCAATCGAACAAGGAGATAGAGGAAAGATAGATGATCAAAAGATACCGTCCGTATCTGGGCTGAAAAGAAGGCAAAATGAGCACCCCCCACATCCACAATCAACCTTCATGGTTGCAACTATACGTCTAGATAATGCACTGCATACATGTTACCAGTCGATAGAACCGAGATAGAAGGGTGGAAGGGCGGAGAATGTTGGAGAAAAACAGAAAAGACTTTGGAGTACGGGCTCATCTACAATTCTTTCAATCATAATCATATCTCTTATGCAATAAATAACAGTTAAATAATACATCTTAGTGTCATAAGTCAGAACTCATGGAATGTCACACTGGCCAGTGTCTACAAGAGTCAGGCCGCCTACTTCATGGTAGGAGACGAGACCCGCAGGCCAGTGGATGGATCGACAATCTGGATGGCCTTTCGCACCCGGGCGGTCACCTTGGGCGAGCCAGTGTGGGCCAGCTCGGGGCTGAAGGGGGTGTCTGGGGTGGTTTCATTGTACAGCTGCGAAGGGAGCTGGGAGGGCGAGTTTGAGTCCGAGGAGGACGACGAAACGTAGCCCATGTGACTTGGGGACAGCGCGGGGCAGAACTCCATGTCGTCCTCGGCCTCAAAGCCCCGAGAGGCGTTGAACCGTGCCACCATGGAGGTTGGGCTATTGTAGTGGTAGAACGACGAGGCAGAGCCCATGGACGAAGCTGAACCCATGGACGAGTATGCGCCGGCCGAGTACTGGTTTCGGGGCGTCACAGACCGCTGCTGCTGGACCTGCTGCTGCTGGACCTGATGCTGATGCTGATGCTGCTGCTGCTGCTGGTACAGCGACGAGTTGCCAAAGGTGGGCGAGTAGGAGGGAACCGACACCAGGTTGGAATATCGGTTCTGACGGTCTTCTTCTTGGGGATAAAATGACATCATTTGTGGTGGGTATTGGGGAGTGGTGGTGGTGTGGGTGTGTGGTTGAATATTTCAGAAAGTAGTCAAGTGTTGTGTCTAATGTTGACGCAGATATCGGCATCAAGATAATGTAGAGGTTGGGGGGGTGGCCCGATCGGGAGTTAGTGGGTTAGGGTTCAAGGTGCGATTTGGGAATACGACATTCTTAAAACGGCAGGTCCGTGTTGCTGCGCAATTTTTGGCCAATCAAGACCAGTGCACTTTGAAGTTTAAACATCTGGGACCGGGACAGGAAATACGCCGGGGGAGAAGTGTGGGTCTTGGAAATACAATCAAGGAGGTGGTTTGGTATGTGAGGTCGGGAGAGGACCCGGTTTTCTGCTATTTCTGTGTCCTGCTCAATTGTGCGCCTCGCTAAAGCCCTCCATTCACTGTATCCCACCACCGTCGCCAATCAAGCATAAATGTCAAAGCCATTGTGCTGGGATTAGGCTGGTGGAGCCATGTCTATTCTGTGCATAATCCACGTGTAGGCGGTGGAACTGAAGGAGGTGAGCGGAATATTATGAGATTTAGAGGTTGCAAAAGCGCCGATATTATGGAAATATTTTCAGTGGAGAAGGAAATATTTTCACAGCTAATTATTTGACCACTCGTTAGTGGCTGAAATTCGGCTACCATTAGAACGACTGATGTGACTACTCACGCTACACATCGCAAGATCGGCAATACCCCAGACTAGGGGGCTGGTAGCGTGTGTTTTTTGGTGCACCTTCCTAAACAGATCATGCCTCATTGAGCGTGAGGCTGGACGTGTTTGGCAGTGTGTCAGAAGAAGCCAGTGATAAAAATAACCGGAATATACGAGAACCTGCTTGTGCGGTGTTTCAAGTTGCTCTGAAACACTCTGGTTGTGGAAGAGGTGCGTTGCCATGGCGACGGAGGGGAAGTGTGGAGAAATACTCAACAGAATGGTGTAAATTGGGATGTAAAGAACAACGTCAATTAAACCCAAGATTGACTTCCCGTTGAAAAGCGCTGCTTCTGGCAACTCCAGTCGTATTCTGGTGTCATGTTGGGCCCCTGAGTGGCAGATTTGGGTGTGCGTTGAGTCCCAACTGCTCTTAACTAAATGGGATGAGAGAGATGTCATTCTAGAAGAAGTAGTGTACCCGGTGGAAATTGGTAAACTTGCTGGATATTCCTATTGGGGTTTTTGTAGCATCTACTGGTTATTTTTATTAGTCAGTGGGCACTAATATCAAGCATTATGTTTGGTTCAAGGACAGATAGTCTGGTGCTCTAACTAAGGTGTAAGTAAACTACCGAGTCGTGGATATCGAAGAAGCTACGCATCCAGAAGGTATTGAACCGAGTCAGGCTTTTTTCTCAGACGTCAATTCGGAAGCCTTAATGCTCAATAATCAAGTATTCCTTGTAATAGTCACTTTAGAGAACACTGCTATTGCTGAGATCAAATTTCGGAAACACAGGATTGTAAACTTGCCGAAAAGACGCAAGAATAGATGGGGTCAAATATGATGGCTTATTAAACGTCAATTAGGTGAATGTCTTGACTCGACAACTGGATATACCCTTTTATAACCATTCCAGGTACGGGCTGACATCGGAACGTGTAAGAGCTGACTGTAGGCTCCCCGAGAAGAAAGAGCAAAGGGGCTGGTTGAGTCTAAGGAGTTCAATAACGTCAGTTAAGTTGTTCAAGGTGTTCAATAATCAACTGGATTTTTCAGTGGTCAGCTTTTGCTGTTAGGCAAGGTCTACTACCGGACCAGATCATGATTCATGTGTCTACGACTTCCCAGAGAACTGCTAGTAACTGTGCCGGTTGATTCAGAAGACTCTCGAGGCGTCAATTGAGCATTTCAAAGTGTTCAGTGTCGTTTATACGCCTTTAACATCCATCTTAGATAGTACTTGTCAAGTAGGGACTTCACAGTTCCAACTTATTGTGCATCCCGTTGTCAAGTATTGTTAGGTCAGAGATCAGGATAATAGGGTGCCATCTTGCAGGCTCCTGGTGGCCTCAAAAGGTATCAAATGAGTCTTGAAAGCTGTGGGTATCACTCAGGAATCATAACAATAGCCAACTCTCTCACTGTTTTCTCTCAAATGTAGGGTGGGCTTGCTGACTAGCCAATCTCGATCACTCCAGTCTATGCTTAGTCACCCACTGCAATCCTTGCTCTTTGATCACCAACTCGTTCCTGTTACCTGACCATCACAACAAAGAGTGGTAGTTGCGTGTGTGGAGCACCAGTGTCGCTCCTTGTCGCTCCCCCTCATGATCAGCTCCTTATGTACAGCTTTTTGCACTCAATCGGCGTTTCATCACCAGCCGAGCTCTTCTCCTCATTCCATTGCGACTGCAAATCATCTATAAATGTCCTTCCTTGTTTCTGCTATTACTTTTACCTCCAAATTAAAGGTCATATTTGCCCATCGTGCAATGTCTCGCTGATTGAGCATCCTGACGTCACAGAAGAAGCAATTCGGCAAGGCCCGGCGTCTGTCGACTAACGGACGTTATTACTGGAAGCGGTTGTGTTAGAATTACTTGTTGCAATGTCTCTCCAGGGTGTCTGGCACAGGTGCACTGTGCAGTCCTTGCAGGGTGTAGAAGGCCGGATATGGGACGTTGACAGAAATAAACGGACGATAAAAAGTGTCAATTGGATCCTACCGCGGAATTGGAATTTATTGGTGAACTTCCTGTAACTCCAGCGTATCGGGTTTTGATTCTACAGTCCTCGGTATGTATACCCTCTCTACAGGCACCAAGACTCTGTTATGATGTCGCTCGATGTTACCTGGAACCCAGATCATGCTTGGTCGCTGAATACAAGCAACACGTGACAAATCACGCCTGAGCGGCGTATTCAAAGACGCATATCAGTCAACTAAGCGCTCACTCTACGCAGCACACAAAGAACAACCATAGAGGTTCTCGCGACCCAAACAAACAGAATGGTGCCGTGCGGTGTTCAATAGAGTAACGATTGTCGCAGTGATCTTCCACATGTGCACCCCACCCGTGATATTCGCCGATACTCCAATGAGAGGGACCACGATTGCTCATTGCATGTGCATTGATCGGCAGTGGGCTGTAAAGGCGGAGAAGGTTGTGGTGGGGGATAGATGGGAGTAAGACGGAGACGAGCAAATATGACAAAGACCTCGCCATCCACTGTGGTTGTTTTTTTGGCCTTGTTGTTTGCCTTTCCTTCGTCTTCTTTGTATGTTAATCTTCATCTTGAGTCTCAATTTGTTAACCTCCATTTTAACTATATCGGCTACTATCTCTGAACTAAATTACTTGACCTCGCAAACCGCTCACTTCCTCTGCTTTTCCGCTTTCAACAGTTTCGCCGTTACCATCGCGCTTCTCAGACTCGCCTAACACACCCTGTTTCATCGTATTGGCCCAGACACGACGCACAGTGGCTCCTCTATGAAACGTGCGCCATGTGCAGCCCGGTTGTGCGTATTTAGCGACTTGTGGCAGCTCTTCTGTCATCTGCTAGCACCGGCTATCCGAGTATATAGGCCGATTTCTTTGTGTATGCCCCTGTAATAATTAACTCGTCTCTGTGCCAATCGCCAGGCACAAGGCACCCGTGGTTTGAGAGCTGCTCTCTTTTTGCCCACCCTTTGGACTCGGTGCCCACCTTGTAGGCCTTGTTTCAGCGTTCGTGCCAAAAGCAACGATGTGGGAACAAAGTGCCTAAGACATGTCTTTGAATGACAATAAGCAGAGAACACAGCAATGACGTAGCTACAGGGAGTGTGTAGTCCGCAGAGCATGGTCTGATGTTACCTTCTAGACCGGCAACTGCTTCTTTCTGTTCACCAGGTATTAATAGGTCACTATAACTACCGCTAGTCTTGTACCCACCCTCTCCAGCCGTATATGCACGAACGGAGCTGATCTGTGGCCTGGAAATCGGCCTATGGTTAAGTCGGTTTTGCTTAATTTTCTCAGCAGCTCCATTTTACGTCTTTTGTGCGTTTTCCTCTTGTCCACCGTCTTTCTCTACACCTCTCAGTTCGGGTCGGAATTGTCTTTTTACCCCTGCCGATGCTGGACCTGCATGGCAGTTATATTTAGCACTTTTGCCGAGGCGACAAACAGCACTGCAAAAGCAAGGATTCTGAAACGGCCAGCAGGGAGTATAGTCACAGATCGTCAGAGTAGCAGATACCGTCATCTTGGCGCCATAAACATGAGATATCTGTTCGTAGTTGCAGTCATTCCAGCAACGTTGCTGACTTCAGAGTTGAGCATTTGCACTCACCCTTCGCCAAGTACAAGGCTTGTGACTCGCTAAGCTTGAAAACAGTAGACTGTGCTACTTGTAGGTTGCTGCTCGATGGTAGCAAATGACTGTTGGGTTGTCACCCGACAAAAACAGCTCACTTTTAGGAGCTCTCTTCACCCTCCAACGCACCTAACGCACTTCTAATCTCTCATATCTCAAGGCTGACTAACGTCCAGCAGATCTAGATCGTCGTGGCGTCTATTAATGCACTCTGCTCGTATAACGGGATAAAAATGGATAGAGAGGTGTCAGCGTTAGTGCCCAAGCAATAGACCACGCAGGGTATGCTACTTGCAACAGGATAACCACAGTAAGCCATATAGAACACGTGCAATAACTCACTCTACTCCTCGCCATTAATCCGTCGGAAAAACACCGCCGCTGAGACGCACTGGAGCCACGGAACACTGCGGCAAAACGGTGACGAAAATCAACGTATACGCGCCAATCAAGGGATGACCCTGAGGGAGCCAAAACGGGCCAACAGAGTTAGGCTTGCCTAGGTTCATCTCACGCCCGTCAACGATTATCAAGTCCTCGTAGGTTTACAAGTCGGTCCTTTCCAGGCTCAGTAGGAGTCCGAAGAGGGCCAGTGGTAAACTACATACCGGTACATACGAGTGTTCTTGTAGTTACCCACTATTCTTGTGGTTTACCAAAGACACCTTGTAGGCACGTGCCTTGCTGTGTTTGCTTGTTTGGCATATATAAGTGTCCTGCCTCACCTCGTCGCTGCTTATCCTTGCTTTTTCAATAGCCCCGAGTTATCTGCAATAAATACTGTCGTCTGGTGATATCGGCGCTCGGTGCTTTCGTCTGGTATCGTCTTCCTCGGTACTTTGGCTGATCGACGAAATAGTGGTACATACGAAGCCGACGATCGGATTGACGGCCGAGTTTTTATCGCAAAATGATTAACAATATTTCAAACTCCAACTCCGACAAGAAACCAAAAGCTATAGACCTACGCCCTCTCCAACGTGAATCCAAAACACCTCTATTAAAGTATACGTCGCAACCAGAGTCTGTCTCTTTGCACGACTCCTGAGTCATATTGTACATGTACAAGTGGCCACGCGTTGCCTACAGTCACTCTTTTTTTCTATACTTGTAGGAGGTGCAACAGGAGGGCTAAAGTCGTGCCGTGCCTACCTAAAATGAGGGATCAGCCTTTGAGCGTCGCAGGGTGGAGAGTGTATGTGACTCGGTCAGTTTTGAAGTTATCGTGAAACAAGTTGGAGTTTTGGATTCCTGAGAGACAGACCTCTAAGGTGGTGTGTTTTTTGTGTTTGTGGCTCCAAATCAAAAATCCCCTTGACTCCATAGCACCCATTCCACCCTCACCCTACCCTACAGTTACGATTTTTGCATACACTCAATTACTGTATTACTGTACAAGATGCGGCCAGGGGCTGGAGAAGCCCTGGCGGCGGTCCTACCGATAGGTAAGACGAAAACCTGATGTCTAAATTTTCAACGGTGACAACGTATCACCTAATATAAATAAAGAGAGGGTGACCCGGTGGTCCAGCACATTGTGAAAATGCCCAGACAATTCCCATATCCTTTTCCAGACCAAATAGGCAAGTCCAACGTAGGGCCTGCAAACTTGCTGGATGTGTACCTGTAGTGTGTACCTGTATCCTCTATACCACTGTCCTTCTTCATCTCTATGCCTATGCTCGCGAACTCAGCGACGCCGCCTCCAGGAGATAGTCCATGCCGCCCCTCTGGGGCGCGTCGCTCATCTCCACATCGTCGGCCTCCACGGGCAGAGGAGGCAGGGGCTTGTCCTTCTGGCCCTGGGGCTGGGGCTGGCCCACCACGGGTCGCATATCGGCCATGGGGAGCACATGCGACGACGCAAAGTCGCCAAACTCCGCGGGGCCTCCGGGGGGAGGCTTGGGAGGATACGAGTCTGGTCGTGGCAGGATGAGGTTCTTTGTGTAGCTCTTGTTGACGGAGATCTGGGGCCGGTTGGCCGAGTTGGGGCCGTTGGCGGCGTTGAACAGCGACGAGAACGGGGGCAGAGGCTTGTCCTTGTTTGGTGGCAGAGGTGCGATACCTGTGCCTGACGAGCCTCCACTTCCGCTCATGTCATCATCAGACTCGTCCATGCTCTCATTAATGACGAGAGACGAGAGCGACTGACGTCCCGAATGAGAATCGAAGCCCGGATCGCCAGTCAGAATGCCAGAACCTCGGTACTGCTGGTGAGGCGACGCGTTGCCGGCCACAGAGCCCGTGTTTGTGGAGGGGCCCCAAGTTCGCGGTCGGTTGTCGTCTGGCTGCGGCGAGTTTGAGAACGCCGAGGTGGAGGACGCCGACGAGTGGCGGTTGGAGGCTGATCCGTCCTGGCCCGAACACAGCACCGACGAGAGCCACGAGTTTGTGTTGCCGGGCTGGTTGGACGCCGAGTGCGTGCTCACGGGGGTCGTGAGGTTGGACGAATGCACGGGGTAGTTGTACGCCGACGTGAGCGAGTTTGTGGACGAGACGGACGCCCGCACGTGGTGTCCGCGGCTCTGGAAGGGCGACGAGAAGACGGATGCTGCGTCGCCGTCGCCTCCCAGAGAAGGAGGCCGCTGTCCGCTCATGACCGGAGGCATATCCGAGATGGAAATGCCGGCAATGGAGCTGTGGTTCGAATGGGTCGAGTACTGTGTGGGGGTGGTAGGGTATGTGGGGGAAGGGGGTCCATTCTGCTGCTGCTGCTGCTGCTGCTGTTGCTGGGCCTGTTGCTGCTGCTGTTGGGCCTGCTGCTGCTGCTGGGCGTGCTGCTGCTCGGTGGAAATGGGCGTGGGCCGTCTCTTGCGCTGCATGTTGCCCACCTGGGGCGAGTATGCCGTTTGCAGCGACGTCTGGGACGAGTTGACCGACGACGGCAGCGACTCTTCCGACGAGTAGTGGTGCAGCTGCTGTTGTGGCGGCGGAGGGGGTGCCTGGCCCTGGGGCTGCTGCTGGCCCGGAGGGTACTGGTAGTCGTACATCTGCGGGTACGCTGCGTGGGGATGGGGCGCTCCGTGATGCGACATCATGGGCGACGGGACGTGGCCCTGGGGCGCGGCAGAGCCCATGTGTTGCTGCTGGCCCATCTGGGGCGGCATGGGGACCTGCCCCATCTGGCCCATTTGGCCCTGGCCCATGGCCTGGAGGTCGCCCTGGGGCATGGGCGGCGGAGGAAGCGGGGCATGCAAAATGTGGTGGTCGTTGGCGTGCACCGTCTGGATGTGCTGGCGCAGGTTATCGAGCCGCGAAAACGTCTTGCCGCAGTGGCACCGGAACGGCCGCTCGCCCGTGTGTTTTCTGATGTGTCGGGCGAGGTGTTCCGACCGGGTGAAGGTCATTTTGCAGTCGCCGTACCCCGTACATTGGAAGATTTTCGGGTACTTGGTTTTGGTCTTTTTGGGAACCGGTGGTGGGGAGTTCATTGTGAGTGAGGGTTGTGTGTGGGAGAGGGGTGTCGCTTGTGTCGCTCTTCAGTCTGTGTCGCTTGTGTATCTGTGTGGACCTCTCGTTTTGTCCTGTTGTGTATTACTTGGGTGCTGTGGTTGAGCTGGGTAGATGTGTGAGCTGGGTTGGCTTTGTGAGAGCTGTGTGGGCGTGTGTGCTCTGGTGGTGTGGTCTCGGATGTGTAGCTAGAAGTGCTCGGTCTCTGCTATCGCCTTTCACGACTCTCGTCTCCCGAATACCGGTGTTGTAACTGGCAAAAACGAGTCTTGGGAATAGGTGTAAGAAGGACGTGTTTCAATTGCAAACAAGGTTCGTGGACACACTCGGCCAAATAGACTTGTGTGACGAAAAAGAAAAAGTAGGGAGTCTCCTCAGAGTTAGTCTTTAGCGTTAGACTCCAAGGATCGTTCTCAGTAAATGCAAAAAGCGTAACCTTGGCTTGAAACACAAAAGAACAAAACAGGGTGGTGGTGGTATTACCAGGCGTAGGAGACATGCCTGGAGGTAGCTGGGCAACGAGATATTGACCATGAGCATCTCTGTTTTCATCCAGCCCGGCTTTTCCGCCTCCCTTCTCTCTCTCTCCTCCACCCCTGCCCCGGTCATGCAAAGTCTACCTAGCAAGCCCAAGCAAGGGGAAAAAGGAAAAGGCAAGCCCATAGATTTGCCCCTGGGGTTAGTAAGCGCTTAGTAAGCGAAGATAGAGGTGTAGTGGTCTATTCTACGACGTGTATGACGAGAAATCGTTTGTTTCTGCCCTAAACAGACCGATTACTAATCTACATCACGTCTCCTCATCCCCTTCGGACCATCTAATGTATGGAACAGACGTCATTCTCGTCTGTCACTCGGTTATGTCACTGGGTTCACGTCATTCCGTCATAAAGTAGGCTGGAAGCAGCCCCAATCAGGTCCAAGGCACCCATACACTTGTACCTGAGACCCATAGACTAGCATGTAGTATCGTAGTTTAGTCATTTGCTATACCAGCAAGTGGTGGAGCCATAAACGAGCTTCCATCAGTTTGTACATTATGCTATCGTCTAACCACATTCCCAGACTCTCATCTCGATCCTTAAACTTCGCGGAATGTTCAACATGCCGTCAGACTGGTTGCAATCTCTTTCCGAGACGCGACATGCCGTCGTAGCCTTCTTCCGAACCGTTTCAGGCCAAAACAGGGCCATAAACCTCCCCTCTGAGGGTGCCACAGGTCCAGCCCAGCGTCTGACAGTGCCGAAGAGGTCAGAACGTGCCTAGAAGTGCCTAGAATGTGCCATCAGACGCTGTAGCTGCCGCATCAAGCAACCCAGCTGTCATTACTAATCATGCACACCTCTAGGACGTGCAACAGGGCCTTCACCAGGTCCTGCGCACGTTCTCGCCTCTGCTGACGTCCCAAATAGGCGCTAAAGTGGCTCTTTGTGGCCGTACCAGCTCGCAGTCGTGGATTCTGAGATCCCCTCCTCCATCAAAAAAGAGTTAAACTTAGTGCTGACATCTGCTCCATGGAGATAGTGGGGTGAGCTCTGTAGGGGCGGTATGGGCCGTCTGAAGAGTGCCACGGAATCTTCCGGGTCGCAGCTATCCTACGGTCAAGTCCCCTTTGCAATAGCTGCAGTGGAAGAAAAGTTGTCGCTGTTCTCGTGCACAGACCCTCCTAGTCAAGACTCTAACGCGTGTTACAGTTAAGAGGGATAAATGGGGGTCTATAGGGTGGTTGCGTAGACTTGAGGGAGGCAAGGCATGTTCCGCTTTAACCACAGAGCTCTATCTTGGCTCTTCCATTGTGTGTTTGTCAGATTTCGGACACCGCTTCTTGCTACCGTCCTAGACCTACTTTAGTCATTATTATTCACCAAATCGTCGTATATGTCAACGAGAAGTTCGTCTTGCGCTTCCACCACACCCATAATACGCTGCTAAGCGGACTACCAGGCACAACGTTACATTTTGTTGCAGCAGTGGGCGTCGTTGGGCGCTGCGAAACTGCTAACGCAAGAAACGGCGTAGCTCGTCGACGACAGCTGCGATTGTGAATACGAGAACTGCGTTGTATTCGCGCAGACGCGGGCTTTAGCGTGGTATCAGAATTTTCCGCCCACCTGCTTGTACGGGCTCAGAAAGCTCCCCTCAAGGCACACACCCTCCGACGTCGTAGACCCTGTTCCTGGCCCAAAGTGGGGACCGTAACATAACAATGATATAGAAGGTCGTTGTACATGGACTATAGAATCTTCGGGTCATCTGATTGACCTCCATTTATGAGAGGCTGCGACTTCTAGATGAGAAAAGTCCCTGCTTAGTCCCTGCGTGGATGAAGGGAGCACAAAACTCACAAGATACAACAAGTGTTCGTTCATCGTTGACACACAACTTTGGTCCGATGTTAATCACTCACTCGCAAACTTCCCTTCTATATTCCTCCCCTTCTACGAGGTGGAGACTCATCGGTCTACTACTCCACCCGCTGTAACACACATGAGACAACCAGGGACCCGTGGGTAACATTGGGGGGTAGATTGATGTTGTGGTTGTAGCTGAGAGGGTTTCAAATTGTCCTACGGTCTTCCTTTGTCCCCAGAGTGTCTCCAAGAATACTTTTGATTTTTGGATAATAATCTCTATTTCTTCGCAACTCCTAAAAAAACCGCAAATAATTCCTAGAGACCCCCTCTCTATCCCAAATAGGCCAAATAGGCCACACATCTCCGCCTTACCCCTGTATCGCGCCACTTTTTTTTTCCGCCGCTAAAATCGCTCCTAGCGCCACTACTCAGCTATTAGCAGACGTCAAACAATTAGTGCACCCATGGCCCTGATTTTCTTAGCCTCCTTGTTTGGTCCCAACCGTCAACTCTAATGACGTCATGTGAGAAGAATGAGAGATGGAGGTGTGAGAAGGGGGTGTATTTGGGTGAGAATAAAATAGGAGAATATGTTACACAGTGTTGGTCACGTGTCCCAATTTGGTCACGTGATATTTCTCATTTTTCTGCGATTTTTTCCCACCGTTTCCTCCAACCCCTGGTCAAGGCACGGTTCCTGGTCCCTCAGGCACAGCTGAACCGGAGACTGTGGGAAGCTGGTTTTGTGTTTGGAAAATAAGGTTTTGGGAGAAGAACATTTATTTCTGGGATAATTAAATGGGCCAAGGTTCAGACAATTGTAACATGGGTTAGACTTTGGGAGAACAAGGGTGGTTGGGTGACGAAAATGGGGACGCTTAGACGGAGTAGGAAAAAGAGGCGGAAAAGAGTGGGAAAATGTTGGAAAAAAGAAAAAAGGGTGGGAAAATGGGAGAGCCAAAAAGAAAAACAGCGGCAAAAATGTTAATCGCCTTAGGGAATCTCAGACAGCATCCCCACAGTCTCAGCTAGTGCCGTGCCATAGCTCTCAACTGCCCTACAATAGTAAACGTCCACCCACCTTTGTAAAGTTCATAAATGGGGTGTTATCAACTTTTGAAGGAGAGAGGTTGCTGCAGCTTTTTTTAAGACGGAAGAACAAATTTTAGACAGGGAGGTAAAAATCGAATAAATTTGAAACAGAGGTGGAAAAAAAGGCCCCGGTGCTGGGCCCGACCCCAGCTTGCTTCCCCGTCCATTTTAACCGTGCAAAATAACCACAAACGATGTGCACAAACCCGTGGGGTGATCGGCTCTTACTCAGACCCACCCTATTCTGACTAAATAATGATAATGGCACTAAAATTTATACGAGAAGGAGCTGCGGAGCGTGCGGACGCCCCCAGTGCTTGTGCCTCACGCTGGATTTAATCTGTGCCCTTCTTCTTTCGGTAGAGATCGCCATTACCCCTCATTTTGCGATCGACACAATCTCAAACTAGTGACGTAGCTCGTATGCATGGGTGGGGGAATCGGAGGCTTGAGCCCGTTTGGCTTTGGCCCTCTTGCCTTCTCCAGAGCTCGCTCTCTCTCTTTGCGAGCCTTGCACCCTCTCTTTCCCTGGGTCTGGTGACGGGGTTACCACGTTGAGAAGAGATGGGGGTTATGCTTGATTAGCTTGAGCTCGTATCGTCTAAACGACTTTGGATTCGAAACATGGGCCAATCATGGGGTATGGAAATGACAAGGGTCCGTGTAGGTTCCTGTAGAGACGCCCTCCTTCTCGCTATCTGGGGATCTTCACTCAACAACACGATTGTTGTTTATATACGTGAAGATCAGATCGCCGTCCCCAGTGCGGGGCAGTAATGTGGGGGCATATTATTGATGAACAGGGTCTTTGTATCGTGCGAAGAATGGCTGTAAAGACGGCAATCTTGGACGTCTTTGGAAGATCGCTCCTAGGTTGCGGTGGAGAAAGTTGGAGAAAGTTGGACCAAAGTTGACATAGGGGGAGGCAGGAATGGAAGACGACCAATGTTGATATTGACGGAATGCTGTTAGACCGGTGGTTACGATGGAAGAGTCTGTTTTATTGTGCATATTCGGAGTGCTTGTGGGGAGGTTCTATTTTTGGCCTAGAAAGGTGGAACGATGATACATGGTCTAAGAATAAAGACAGAAGTTTGGAACACATATCAATCGGGTCGCCGTCTCTTCTTGATTCCTCCTGTCCACTCCACATCCCCCCAACACAAATATTACTCGATTCATGACCCCCACAAAACACCAAATAAGCTCATATCTTGCATTATCAATCACATCTATGATGGACAGGAAGACATATAACGAGGCGATGTCTGCCGTTGCAGACTTGTTGCAAACAGAGTAGCTTCTTAAAGCCCTGCAACACATGGCACAGACTTAAAAAATCTGCATATCCCCACAAAACTGATTTTATCTGATTTTCCCCAAGACACACTAACGACATATCTGAACATTATAGACCACAACTTGATACCCTCCAACTCCTTCTGAAACCACCCAATTGCCAAAAACACTTTTGTTATCCCTCCCCACACATCCCCTCCACCCATCCACCTCTCCTCCAATTCTCTGCAACCCCACGGAGTCGTGAGACAGAAGGGGCAAGGTCAAACCCTCTTGACCACGGGCAAGACCAACCTCCGGCCCGAGAAAGCAGACCTGTAGCCTCGATCAGCACAAAGCGCACAAAAAGAAGGGTCTCACCGCACCCTGGAACCCTCCCTTTGCTCGTATGCCTCGCGAATACGTCGTAAATCTACGGCTACAGACAACGCTCCAGCTGCCGCCACACCTGAGGCCAGCAGTGTTTGATCTCCCTTGGCTGTAACATGCAGCACTAGTCCCTAACTCTGCCGATCGGTAACCGTAACGTTATTCCCGTCGCCATAACGTCCGTCTTCTCCCCAGCTCTTGTTCTCCTGTACGTAGGGGCAGCTCCCTGTGGGTCTATACATGACAAGATAATAAAATAGGGGTCGACAACAATACCCTGGCAAAGTGAGGGAAAAATAAAAAACCAATAATTGCTTCTCTGTGGCCGTTATCGTCGAGAGCCACTACAGCTCTTGTCCAAATTCTCTCCACAATATAGAGCCACTGATCGACATTGACGAAAATTTTTCGTTCATATATTTGAAAAAGCAGCCTCGTTAGCAGCTTAGCACTAATTCAAACGGAAATACACGTCTGTGGATCGCACGCCGTTTCGGCGTCTGAAAACGGGTTGCTCGAATTATTGCATGGGGCTGCTTGGCCAGGGAGGTTTCCAGGGTGGAATTTAATTTCCCCGAATTTATACGATTTTCTCTCCTTTATTGGCGTTTGCATTTTAGCTTCGTCCTCGTTTAGAGTGCATTTCCCCGCACATTCACTGATCAGCTTCCATGCGTCGACTGTCTCATTAATTTGCTCACGGGTTTGAGGGGGTGCAAAGAGATGGGCAATAAAGCTATAGGCATGAGATATACACTGTCGTAAACAGAAAAGCTGTCTTTATATTATCGTACTTTTTTTTCCTTTTTTCTCATTATTTTAACCCACTTTTCAGCCCATTTTCTGCACCCCCACTGACGTCGAATATGCAGGTGTAAGTCCAGGCATGCCGGAGTTAGACATGTCTCGTTCCGTCTTGGCTAAATCGCGTATAGAAAATCGCAAAAAATAGCGAAAAATCGGAGAAAACGGATAGACGTCCTAGGAGACAAGTGGACCCATCTATAAGACTACTGCTTAATTTCCACCTCTACCACAGTCCAATCAAAGTCATAAAAATCCTCCCTCTTTTACGTCTCACCTCGCTTATTGCGCGGCTAAAAGGGGAGGAAAAAGTCACTGAAAAGAAGCCAAGAGCGCAAAAAGTGTCTTAGAACGGTTCCCGTCACGTGACGGGCAAGTATATCTCTTGGACGCGGTGATCTTTTACTGCAGCGTACATTTACCATGTTGTGTCGGGAGGCTAATTTAAGAAACGAGAGATTGGCAAATTCCAGGGCGGCGTAGCGGGGAAGTTCTGGCTGTGTTTTTGGCGCGTTTCGGAGCAATTTTGGACCGTTTAGGGCCGTTTCTGCGTCGTATTATTCGTCGACATCTCGTCTATTTCCCAGTTCCATGTGTGTGCTGGTTCTGTGCGTCAAGCGGATATTATGCTTTCTCGCAAATATCCCCAGAACTCTAAACACGAATAAGCTCCACGTACAGACGCGTGCCGTTGGTTCCCAAATCGGAATAGGAGTGATCGTCAAAAGAAATGGTAGGTGGTAAATTAAAAAGGGGGTAAGGAGAGAAGAATAGCAACCAAGTGGGTAGGGTGCGGTCACGTGATATATGTGTCTTAGGTCTTTCCAGGGTCTTTTCTACACCCTTCTCTCCTGCCTCAAAAGTAAGGCCATTTCTGACCGGTGCATGGGGCTGCATGGCTGCTGCATGGTGCACGCCATTATGCCCGTCTGGTCACGTGGCTCTGGGCTCTACGTCACGATGAATAGGGGCTCCGAAAAGGTGTTTGCGACCGCCTGGCTGCTTGTCTGCTTGTTTGGTCCACTTGCGAGTACCACCTGTCATGTCTCACGCTTGTTTTATTTTTTCCAACTAAACTTTTGGTTACCGTTGGGAGTTTGTTTTAACGGTTGAGGGTCCGTAATGTTAGATTGCGAGATTCGGGCGGTATTGTTTTTTACGATTTTAGCAAAAATTCAAAAAATTCAAAATCCACATTTCCACAGCTTCTCCTACACGCAGACAAACCGCGCTTTTCTGGCCCGCCTCACTGTGCATAGACTACCCGATAAACAGGCTGATCGCACGTTTCTCTTTTCAAAGTCAAAAAAATGAGGATGCGTGCTTTTGCCACATGGCCTGCAGGGAGCAAAAGTCATGCGAGCAAGTCCCGGATTGGGTACGCTAACCTCAGATAGGGGTAGTGTGAGAGTGGAGCTTTTGGAGTGGATCCTCACGTGGTGGTGGTGGTCACGTGTTTAATATCTCGACTATTAATCATCTACGTAGCCCTGTCCTCTCCTGTTCTCGCTTAGATTATACTTCTTCTATTAATTATCGAAGGAGAAAGAATGACGGAGTCGGGGCGAATGAGATGCAGGCCAGAGGAAGGGTGCCTGGCAAGGGGAGTATGTGCGAGTCGTGTGTACGGGTAGACGTTTGCAGCTTTAGTGTTTGTAATCAGGGGTGGTGTGGGAGAAGTGGTAGTTGACTTGAGTGAAGTAAATTTGTTGAGAGTGTAAGTATTATTTTGGGAGGTAAGAAAATTACTTATTGAAGAGAAGTCTAAGTCAACAAAGCTAAGTAAATGGGCAAAGACGGTGTAACTGGGCTTTCTGTAACTCCACAGAAACACAAGCAAAACTTATGGTAACGGTCTCAAATGACTCGCTTGAGTCACATGACTCTCTGGAATAGCTTCTTACTCGCTCTATTACCCCAGAAAATGATTTATCAATCTTCTCTATACCAAGACACGGCACTCACACCCCACTCCACTCCCCTCCACTCCACTCCACATCCACAATACCATTGTATCCCACCATCTACACCATCTTGTCTTATAATATCACGGCACTCTGCAATTGGCACATCCTTGGCATGTCTCCATGCTGCTCTCCAGTGCACTCTGTACAAAGTGCGTCAGAGGGCGTTTGTAGTGCTGGTGATATTATCCGAAAAGAGGCGACCTGCGATTGCAAATGTGCGAGTGTACGGGGTCATCGGGGGTGCATGTTACGAGCCTGAGGTGTGAGAGTGAGCAACTTCGTTCTTTTGCCTAGAAATGGTTGCTTAGTCATCGTGTAGGTGATGGTGAGAGGCTCGTGGGCTGTTGATATTAACAAAAGAAAGAAGTGAGTGATTAATTATCTAGCCTTTTAGCTGCTTTCAATCAGGTTTCATCTCTCCAATTTTCTTCTGGATTTCTTTAAGTGTAGGTTCTCTTCAGAAACACCTTTGACTGCTCTTCAGTAGAAGGATTCTCTATTTGGAAATATGAAGCGGTTGGAGACAATGCGATGAATAGCACTGAAGATTCCATTACACTTTCATTTCATTGACTGAGCTTTCTCTCTTGTAGAGCTTCTGAGAGTATTTCGAAGATCAAGCTTAGTCATCACATATACAGGGGGGTAGAAGATCGTACAGGTGACTACAAGTACTAAAGTTGAAATAGTACTGTAATTGAGCGTCATTAAAAAAATGCTCTCCTCTTCTTATCACAAGTTCACGTGATCATTGCAGGATGCTATATAGAGCCCTCAATCAAACCCATACATGAGCCTCCAGAGAAGATGTACTGAGTCATAAATAGACCGTGTAGAAAGTGATATAGAGAGCCAATCTTAATTTTGAACTTTTAGTCTGTTCAATTCATCCTCTTCTTCTCAGTACTTCTACATATGCTTCTGAATGAGTCTCAACACTTGGCTTAGTCATGCTATTCAGTAGTTGACAACAGCAATCACTGGTGATCAAAGCATAGTGATTGTCCACATTAGCCCTAATGAAGCAAATGTGACAAATTTACATGACTTCACTTGTCAGCCGTTCCCCTTATCAAATACAGGTTTTTCTACAGCATCCTTCTACAGTGTGCTGTTAGCTTAGTAAGTGAAGGGGGAGCTATGATAGTGATAAGAGCACACCAGAACAGAATTGATAAAGCTGACTGTTGTAGTTTTAGTCATTCTGAATAATCTAACTAGCTTTATCTATTTGGAGGCCTCTATTGCTGCTTATCGTAGGAGCAACTTCTGAACCTGGTCTTCAGATCTACACAGACAGCTTCCTGCTACACAGAGCGGACTTCGAGAGGGATGTTGTTCTAAGCTTACCTATCCGTACTCTCCTTGAGAAATTCATTTTTGTATCCAGTGTGTCTAATAGCTCCGTATAGCTCAATTCCTTCTGTATTGGGTACAACTTGCCTCTTCCAGACCTCTCTTTGTAGGGCTCTCTTTCTAGTCATTACGAGTCCTATCTTTCTCTTTACGAGTCCTATCTTTCTCTTTGAAGGACCGTAATATACAGTACAAGTACTACAGTAGTTACAGTGCCATACAAACCCGAGATAGTAGAGCTCCAGAACCACCTCACACACCATTTCTTACCCCTAAAACCACAGCCTCAACCCCTATTCCTCCCCTGACCCCTATGTTCAGATGCAGGATGACTGAATGGCAGAAGCCACTGCTGTCCACCTCCTTCAACTATACTTAAATTAATTTTACCTATTTACTTACATCCTATGCTCAGTGTCTCATTTCTCTTGGTATCCTCCATACCTTGCCTTAGCACGAACAGCTATCCTGCTCGGGCTCGTTTGTAATATTCACATCGATCAGCTCGCTCTGGTCCGTCTTGAGAGCCGTTTCCAGACCAGGCAGCTCGGACGCCACCTTGTTCAAGATGCTCTTGACGTTGTGTCCGGCCTTGGCCGAGGTTTCGAGAAACAGCGCGTCGTACTGCTTGGCCTTCTCCTGGCCCTCCTCGGTCGTCACCTCTCGCGACTCCTCTAGATCGCTCTTGTTTCCCACCAGCATGAGCACCACCTGGTTGCCTCGCTCGGCCTTGACGTCCTCAATCCACTTGTCCACGTCCACAAACGACTTGCGCGAGTCGATGGCGTACACGACAATGGCAATGTGACTGTCTCGGATGTACGCCGGGACCAGCGACCGGAACCGCTCCTGACCCGCAGTGTCCCATAACTGCAGCCGGATCGTTCGGTCAGGCAGATACATGGGTTTCGACAGGAACTGGATGCCGATGGTCGCCTCGTAGTTCTGGTCAAACTTGTCGTACATGATTCGCGTGATCAGCGACGTTTTGCCCACAGACTGCTCGCCCACAATCACCAGCTTGAACTTTTGGATTTGGCCGGTTTCTGTCATGGTGTGAGGTGGTAGGTGTGTTTTGTGGTTCGGTGTTTTTCCGTCGGTTTTGTGTAAATGCTCCAGTTTAGGTGTATCAGGGTTCGGGTGGTAATTCACTTCTTCCTCGTTATCGCTTTCACCTGCTGCCGCTCTGTGCTTCCCTGAGATTATCACAGCCCAACTAGATACTCGCCATGTACAGATGGGTGGTGACAACTCACTGCATGTGGGGGTTAGGGTAGCCGATTAAGGTTGGAGGGGTGAGCCGAGGATATGGGGGAGAGGTTGTGGGGGTTTGAAAACAGTGTAGAAGTGCTCTACTGAATGGGGTGATTAAATTGCATGTCTTATTTTTTCTGTGACATCAATATTGGTGGAGTTGACTGAGTCTAGACTCTTTAAGTAAATGTGGTGGTTTGAAGTTGGGAGGAAGAGAAATTCTAAGTAGTTAGATGATTACGTAATCACATGGCTGACAACCGGATTTTCTGACTAAAACACATGCAATAAGTGACTCAAGAGCTGACTAATTTCATGACTGTTACTGACTAAATCTATTTGTTTATCCGTTAGTTTCCTGGTCAGTGCGGCTTGCTGACCAACAATGACAAGTCACCGGTACAAGTGTATTGTCCCTCAGACTACTGTCAATACAGATGCTAAATCGGGGTTGTATGGTCTACGTCGTGTTCAAAACATTCCAATTCCGTACACATCGGTTAGCTGCTTTCACGTGTTTCAGCAGTGCCTCGGCTCAGCCGTTGAGTGCTCTCTCACCGTTGTCACAGAGCCTTCGCTTACAACCCCCTCAGCTCATTCCCGGCACTAGTAACTGTTTGCATGCATCTCTCGGCTCTTCTGGACTCCCGGTTATGTGCAACGTGACAGGGGTGTTAGTCTGCTTTTCGTGCCGTTGCATAGACGTTCGTCTCATTGTCATTATACGAAATACGAGGGTCATATTTGAGCGTGACTTGGGGTATCATAGGAAATATCTCATCTAAGAGAGTGATGAAGTCTTGCGAGTAGCCAAGCAATTTGTCAATTAGCCGTGTATATACTGGTCAGTTGAAGCAGTACATTCTGATCTCTATCGTTCTATATCGTACCTCTCTTCGCATTGCGGACAATGAAAATTTTGCATGTCGAAAGGCGTATCCTTCTTCTCCACGGCACTCCATCTGCAAGTGCAAATGTCTACTGCATCTCCATACTGCAACATTTGCAGCATATACGTCTCTACCAACAAGTAGTCTCAACAAATTTTCTAGCGCACTCTCCTCGTGAGTGAAAGACGCTAGTAACACGCAGAGTGCAATGGACCTACCTAGGCGTGTTTCTGCAAGTACAAAAGTATTTCTGCTTTCAGTACTACTCTTTCTGGGTGTCATTTTTTTCTGACACACACGATATACCAACAATTCAGTTCTTGACCTGTCAGTATCCCATCATAACCGTTCGTATCGAGCTTTATCCATGCATACGCGTGCATAAGCGATGTATGGTGCACGCGAGACCTTCTGCGCCGGAAATAGATGGCCAATGGGAGTCGCAAGCTTCGTGCAGTAGTCGTGTTACCCGTAGAACTCGAGAACTTGCATGAGATGCAGTAGTGGTTTCTATGACTCCTTTGTTGGTATATATGTGGAGGTGAAAAAAGGGAGGCTAGAATGTATGGAAAGGAGACCAATTACCACCGTCGGGACTAAAATAATGCACTAAAAGGAATCCCGTCATACCGTTTTGTCTAACCTAGAGTTTATGCTGCACAGGCTTCCCACGGACTAGAGAAAACTACCGCTTTGGGCGACTCCTTCTTCACGAGAATTGTTCCTGAGGCTGGCACAGAGGCTCGATTGGTTGTGGCGTTTTTGCAGCGTTATTGAAGGGGATATTTCTCAAAGCTCTGAAGAAATTGGAAATGGCATTGTTTGAGCTCTTACAGCTCGAAATCCTGTCAGTGCGATGAGATGTGTGCAAGCCAAGAGCCCATTGTCCACCACTATCTGAGCAAACATAACTAATAGCTGCTCTGAATGCGACTGAGACGCAGTTGATCCAAGGCTGAACATTCTTGACTGTACACATGAGAGAGAAGAGGCGTGAGTGTACATGAGAGTGTACATGATGAGACTTCATTTGAAGGCTAAGAACATTCTTGATGTACAATCAGAGCAGAGAGTGTACATGTTGAGACTTGATTCTCAGGCTAAGAGCATGACTGTACGCACCAGAGAGAAGAGAGAGAGGTTATTGAACTTCATTATCAGACTAAGAACATTCTTGACTGAGCGCATGAGAGAGAATAGTGTGTAGATGTTGAGACTTCATTTCCAAATGAAGACATTCTGTACTCATTTGAAGAAAGTGATGATGTTCAGACTTCTTTTCCAAATTAAAGACATTCTTGATTGTACGCGTGAAAGAGAAGACAGTAGTGATGTTGAAACTTCATCCGTAGACTACCGGTATTCATCCTCAAACTACTGTAGTTCAGCCTCAGGCTAAAGACATTCTTGACTGTAAACATTGGAGAGAAGAGAGTGTGGTTACTGAACTTCCTTCCCAGACTAAGGACATTCTTGATGTACGCATAACCAGAGTGTGGATGTAGAGACTTCAATATCAAGCTAGAGGCTGTACGCATGAGACACGATAGCGTGTCGATGTGGTGAATTCAATCTCAGGCTACTCAATATCAGACTAACAACATTATTGACTGTGCAGATAGAGAGAGACTGTAGATGTCGAGACTTCAGTCACAGAATTCGTAGTATTATCAATTGGGTGTTGAACACTTTGAAAAGCAGGTTCAAACACAGTTGTTCGTCATATGAAAGTCACAAACACTCTTCTCATTCACTCTTACATCACTACTGATACCGATCTTGCCCATTGTTTACATGCAGTAGCCCGTTTGAACCTCTAGTGGTTGAGATGAAAGAATGTAGGTCTTGGTTCCGGTACTCCGTAGACTTGCCGTTCCGCCAGCCCACACTCAGTCATTATATAAACCCCCAGTTTCGCAGTATATCCTGGTCCAACCAACTATCCCACACTCGTTCTTTCGCCAACATGAAGTTTTCTGCCGCCACCCTGGCCCTTGCTGCCTCCATTGTCTCTGCCGCTCAGGTCGGAGCCGACTCTGCTCCTCAGCAGGTTCAGCAGGTTGACACCATTGTCCCTGCCCCTCAGCCCGAGCTCATCCCCGTTCCCAAGCAGGCTGACACCACTGTTCCCAAGCAGGCTGACACCACTGTTCCCAAGCAGGCTGACAACTCCATCCCCAAGCAGGTTGACAACTCCATCCCCAAGCAGGCTGACAACTCCATCCCCAAGCAGGCTGACAACTCCATCCCCAAGCAGGCTGACAACTCCATCCCCAAGCAGGCTGACACCACCGTCCCCAAGCAGGCTGACAACTCCGTCCCCAAGCAGGCTGACACCACCGTCCCCAAGCAGGCTGACAACTCCGTCCCCAAGCAGGTTGACACCACTGTTCCCAAGCAGGCTGACAACTCCGTCCCCAAGCAGGCTGACA